>JAQGBH010005006.1:0-15328 GCA_034698265.1 Sminthurinus aureus
ACAATTTTGTATTGTCACAAAATGTTACATGCATCGCCAGATATTGACACAAAAAGGATTGCCTTCTTACGGGTTAAAGAGAGGTAAGATGTTCACACCTTCGATTACACAAAGCAAAGGCAAAAGATCTTTCTATGAGCTTCGAGTTGCGAAAAATGAAAAATTTTAAATCTTTCTGTACACGTGTGTATAACGTATACATGACTTTTTGCTTTGCCATGGGGATGCGCTATAAAAGTTTGAGTCAATAGGATACGATATACGATATACGATATACGATAGGAGTCAAAAGTCAAAAGGATCGAGGATGCACGGGCATAATTTTACTTTTTACTTATACAACTTTTTTAATTTTGTGTGTATCTTCAAATGCCCTTGATGGGAAATGGGAAATGAAATATGTGCGATGTGCGAAGAAGCTGAGGAACAAAAGTCCTGATAATTGGATTCCTTTTTGATTTTTGATTCACTACTATAATTTTTACTGTATTGTAGATTGTAGATTGGATTGTATAGTTGTAGGACACTTGCACAAAAAATTACCTGTTATCTGTTCTATTATGTAGTTAAATTATTTAATATTTTCTTTGCAACCAAAAATGTTTTCAGCTATTAGCAGTTAGTGTTGTTTGTTCATCTCGAAAAGGAGTCTCTTCTCAAATTACATGACATGAAGACTAGCTAAAATTGGAAGAATCCGTAGCATGACCATCGTCGTAAAATTCGTTCATCATTCCATCAGTATTTTTAATGTTTGTCTTTATTATCATCCAAATTCATTTTCAAACCCACAACCACTACAGCAAAAACAGTAGGAGTGAAATAGTAGGCCAACTATTGAGAAACTCATCAACAGAAACCATGGTCAAATTTTTCAAAAAGAAAAAGTCTCGATGCAAAGACAAACCCAAGGAAGAAGGAGAACCACCACCCCTGTTAATGTCAGAAGCACTTCATGCAGATGCTATAACATCCTCATCGGATATTCCTCCCGAAAATCAACAACAATTGATTTCAGATAATGATCCAGTGAAAAGAACGGGCATCTACGATTTAATTCTGTCCAGAGCCAACCCAAGTAATGACAGAGATGATGATACTCCGTCGGTTCGTTTGAATTTGGAACATGGCGAGAATAATATTACACCGTTTAACCATAATGACGATCCGGGCTATTATTATTGTTACTGTGATCATCCTGTCGAGCGAACAGATTCTCATCAAAGTTTTTCCAGTGCCAATGCCAGTGCGAGTGCTTCTACGTCTAAAAAACTCCTTATTATAAGCACGGGATATGTTCAGCTACTTACTCGAGAATGTGGAGACTTAAATGGAGTAAATGTTCATTTAAATTCACATACTACACATACAGAGAATCAAGAGTCAGAAAACTTAGAGCCAAAAGAAAATCAAACTAATCAAATCTGCCAAAGCAACAATAATACTAATAATAATAATGAAAGTGAAAGTGAAAGTAGTGAAAAAAAGAAGGGGAAAAGAGACAGTGATGATGAGTCTTCTAGTCTTTTAGAATACATTCAATTTAAGCTATCAGAAGATTCCCTTCCACCATTCTGTCCTCTAGTTTATATCACTGAAAAGGACAGAGAAAAACCACCCAGAGGACGGCTTGCATCCAATCGAGCAGACCTTCCTCCTGAATATCACGCAGTGAATAGTAAAACACCTTCAAGTCAAAGTGACGAATCCATGAGAACCATACCTCAGCCAATGTTTAGACGAGGACCCAAAAGAAAAATTTTGGTCATCAAGAGGGAAGAGGAAAGGGAGCCGAGAGATAAGGAATTGGAACAACTCGGTATGTACATGGATGCTAGAAACAGAAGGGACAACAACAAAGCACTTGCCATCCTCGAAAAGGTTCGTATAGACCAGTCATCCAATTCCATCTTGTCCACATTTCAGGCCAGAGAAAGACATTATGGGAGGAAGCATTTGCTAGGTAATTTTATATTATTTTAATTATTAATTATTAGGCATAATAATTTTTGATTTTTGTTTCTTGTTTTTTATACCGTTGTTTTGTATTTTTTATTTTTTATTCCTTTCCATTTCAGCTTGGCAGGCTGCAATTTCGATGCCTCGGAGTAAAAAAATGCCGTTTGAAACTGCGATCCCCGTCGCAGGTAAACTAATACATTTTTAGAAAAAAGCAAAAAGTAAAAAATAAAAAGAATAACTACTTATTGATTTTATTCAGCTAAATATTTACATTTTTTCTGTTTTTTTTTTGGTTTTTGTTTGTTTCTACATGTTATATTTTGTGTTTTGTATTCTATCTACAATCTACAGCTACACGATACTTGAAAACCCACATGTCAAAATGGGAAATAATCCGTCGTTACATCATAAAATTATTCCGGTGTGGTGGAAGCGGCCTCTACGTTGGTGAAATCCTCACTCAATACTCCATCGACAAATTCAACATGCAGTACAACATCATGAAGAATATTGAAGTCCTCCCTGGATTTGGACTCAAACGACGAGAATCTCTCTTCTCATCCAGTTCTCCTAAAATGATTGATCATCTAAATCAGAACAGAGAGCTTCAACACATATACAAGAAAAAGGAGGATGAGGTTGTGAAACCTCATCCATTTGATGAGATTCCTACCAGAAATATGATGAAGGAAAGGAGAAAGGGAAAGGAAAAAGAAAAGGACAGAGACAAAGACAATGACAAGGACAAGGAAAAAGAAATGGGAAAAGATGGAAAGAACAAAAAGCAGAAAGATGTAGGATCATCACTCAAGAAAAATGAAAACGAAAACGGGAAAGAGGAAAAAGTAAAATTCAAAATCAACTCACAATCGCAATCAGTGAATCCTCAACATGCACCACCAAAAAATTTGGCCAGTCCAAAAGATCCAGATCTTAAACCCAATATCAAGCAGAAAACGACAACACCAATTGCAACTGCAAAGGTAACGGAAACAGCGCCAACAACAAACAATGCACCAATAATAGCCAAAGACTTGGGTAAAATTAATTCCAGAACATTGCAAAACCCAGTAAAACCAACAAAGAGTACGAAATCAAAAGTAGAAGAGTTATTCAGGATGAATACGGGAACTGGAGGAAAACAGAAAAACAGAGAAAAAAACAAGGGGAATGAAAATTGGCAAAATCCAAATCCAAGTTCCAATCCAAACCCGAATTCATTCGAATCAAACCCCAAAAAGGAGAAGGAAATTGATAAGCCGCAAGTCCCCAAAATTAATTCTAGTAGTGGTTCAAAACAAGTTAATAACCCTGTTAAAAAAATTGACAATGTTAATGTTACCAAACCTACAACTAATACGAGTACTTTTTATGATACAAATACAAGTACAAGTGCAACTGTTAATAATTCAAAACCTAAAGATGTGAAAGTGACAAATGATGATAAAAACAAAGACCTTAGCAAAAAGAAGGAAAAATAATGATGATATTGATCATGTGAACTAATTTATTATTTTTTGTCATTTTTTTTTTGGAAAAAGAAAAAAAAATCTAGCATTTTGCTATTATTATTTTTTAAAACATACCATTTTCTCCCTATTATAAATACTAATTACTAATTATTATATTATTAATTCTGATATAATTATATTATAGTTTACAGTGCAAACAGTGTTTTGGTTGTTTTTTGCACAGTAAAGAGTAAAGAGTCAAGTACTTCACTTCTACTTTATGCTTCATGGGTACTAAAGTTGAGGATTCAAAGTATAAAAAGGTACTATTATTATTATTACGTGAGTTTGACTCTACACTCTACATTCTACATTCTACACTGTACATACGTTGTACATACAACATACGTGAAAAATATCAGATTTCATTGACATTGGTCCGTGGTAGTTTTTCCCGTGTTTGGTGTCCGTCGGTTGTTAATTAGATTTTGCTGACTTTTGGTTCCAAATTTGGGAAGTGAGTGGGAGAGTGAAGAGTGAAGAGTGAAAGAGAGAGGCAACACAGTGGCAGTACACTGTACACTGTACACAGAATACAGAAGGAAGAAGGAGGATGGTCCGATAGCTCAATCCCCATGTGGCTTCACAGTTTCACTTTCAAATCTCATGTTTCTAAATTTCCAATCATTTATATTCTCTCTCCCTCCACAAAAGTTCTCGTCCCTTCTCTATCTAGACTCTAGAGCATGTACTTTGTACTTTGTCATATCCAGTAGCCAGTGTGTTGTATGCTCAACGTACAGCGTACACTCGAGTGCGATTTCTAGTTAGAGTTTTAGGTTTTAGAGGTGATATCATATCATTTATTTATGTGTACCTTGCCCACTGTACACTGTACATTGTATATTGTACACGGCACAACTTGCGGAACGGACTTTTCTCTCTCTTTCTCTTCTCTCGTGTCGATCTCTCAAATCCTCAAATTCACATCCTCATCCTCTTCGTCACACTTGCACTCCCTTTCACTTCTAAATTCTCAAACGAAACCGAAACCGTAGCCGTAGCCGAGAATTTTCCTTCCTCCTTTATTTTTTCTTTTCCTCTCATCTCTCATCTCTCATCGTTTCAATCCAATCCCATAAATAAATACCAATACCAATTGCAATCACCACCAAACACCAAACACCAAACACCATTCCTCTATTTATTATGAAATCAAGACGATGAAAAAGAAAAGTCCTGAAAGAGTTTGGATTTCTGATTTCCAATTTACACAACTCTTTGCTCTGTACTCCGTAATATGTAATTTGTAATTTGTAATTTGTTCAATGTACAAACTCTCTGTACTTTGGCTTTGACTTTGTACACTCTACAAACATTATGCATAATTTAATCCCTGTTGATTTCATTGACCATTGCCAATTGGCAATTGGCACTGACTCGAATGATAATATTTAATTTGTAATTCATAGCAAGTAGAAAGTAGAAAGTAGAAGAGGAAAGTCTCAAATTACTCATACTTATTCTCATTTTATCTGGCATCTCCAATCTAGTTTCTAGATTCAAGTCATTGCCAATTTTTATCCTATGATGAGGAAATGAATGAACACGGGTGAAAGTAATTTCTATCAAGAATCAAGACTACAAATTACCAATACATTTTCTATTTTCTATTTTTTATCATTGAGAATTGAAACTTGTGAGTTCTGAATTCTGAAGCGCTAGGATTTTCTTTGTAATTAGTTTTAGAGAAATTTCAATCCCGAAAATTATGGTTCTCTTTTCCCGTTGTTTTGCATTTTGTACGATTGAAGATTGAAGATAGTTTGTCCACATTTTATTACTGTCATTGAAATTTCAATATTCCGTTTTCCATTTACATGACATATGGCATCTGAGAAGGGAAGTGGACTGAATTAAATTGAACTGATCTTGACTGTGTACATTGCACATTATACACACATTATATACGCACGTGCACAATGCACAAAATTTATTATATAATGCATAATTATTGTACTCAGCTTTTTAGTTAAATTATCTTTATCCATTTAGTTTTGCCTTCTGTCAGTCCACTGCACTGTCCAGCTCAGTTCAGTTCAGTTGATGTCACTCATTTTATTTGGCATCAGTGAATTTATTTGGGAAATTTGACGTGGTGGAAGACAAGGAACAAGGTACAAGGCTTTTGGATTTGGGATCTACAATCTATCAACCTAAAGTATGTGTTTGCATGTGCCGTTTTGTCGTTTTGTGGGTTTGTGTGATGTTGGACATTGAACATTGGACATTGGATATGTGAGCATTGAGCATTGAGCACTGAATTCTCTATTTATTTTTCAACACATGGGAGACGTACAATATACATATCTACATGGATCGTATACCGGTATGTGAAATGTGCTGTGTACTGTGTATAGTGCATAGTATATACTATCGCAATGCACAGTGTATACGACAGAAACGGATAGAAGACAGGACAGAGGACAGAGGACAGAGAGAGCGGATCCAATTCATGTCATCATCATCATCATCATCATCAACTCCCGGGTGAATTTAGTTCCAACTTTTCCATGCCTCTCTTTCTCTCTCTCTCTCTCTCTCTTTACTCTACTTATGTCTTGTCCTCCGCCGCTACTATTCCCATTTTCCATCCTTCTTTAGCTTTCATCATTACGTCTATTTACTTTGGCTTGCCTGGACTGTGTACATTGTACATGCATTAGTACTTGGTATTCGGACTTGGATAGTCACAACCCACAACTCGCACCTTGTTTTGGCGATCTAATTTTCCTATTTCCACATCTACACTCTAGAATCTAGAATCTAGAGTCTACAGCGGCATGTAGAATGTAGACACAAATGTGGATATGCCATCAGCCGTCACACGGACTGGTCACTGATCAACACTGCCAAAATACATTCACATCTCATCAACATCATCACCATCATCGTCTCACTACTCACTAGATTCTAGATTCCAGATTCTAGATTCTAGATTCTAGATACTAGAGTTACAACTCACAACTCAAAACTACTCTGCTCGGCCTGTGTCATAATTCATAATACCTTGGCACATAAAATTGAATTCCTTTTGCCATTTTTATCTTGCCAACTACCAAAACTATACACGCAACTGCCAATTGCCAATACATATTATATCATATAAATATGCTTACAGCAAAGATGACCAGCGAGTATACGGTATACGGTAAACGGAATGTGAATACGGTGTTCCCAAAAAATCCTGATTACTATTGTAAATTGTAATACAAAATAAAATGAATATAAAATGTAGGAATTGGATTAATTATGGAGTAGAGATTAAATTATCTTGAATCTTGACTCTAGAGTTTAAGGCCTTGACAAGAGGCAATAGAATAGATGCAAAAGTGAAAACATTCGAGATTCGAGATTCAAGATTCAAGCAAAAGAAAACAAATAAAAATTGAACTCTTTACCGAGAAGAAAAAAGCACATACAATGCAAAATGTACAGCGTACAGCGCACAGTGCAAAGCTTCCTAAAGGGAAAGGAGAAGAATGAAAGCATGAACAGTAGCCGAGAATCTACTGGACTTTTCTCTGTTTCCAGAAGGGTGTAGTGACTAGTGAGGAGTGAGAAGTGAGTGAGATGAGAGTGAAAGAGCGTGCGGAAAGTTATCTTTTTTACTTTTACTTTAATCCCCAATTCATAGAACAGTCAAAGAATCTAGAATCTAGAATCTAGAATCTAGAGCTCGAGTCAGAGTGAGAGTGACTTGACTAGTTGGTTCCGTGTTCTTCACTAGTCAGTCAGCAGTCACTAGTCACTAGTCTGTAGTCAGTAGTCAAAAGTCAGCACATAGCATAATAGCTTGGGATTTTTTTTGAAAGGCTTTTTACGTTCTTGCGCTACATCTTCTCCTTCTATATGTTTAGTGTTCAGCTCTTCATGATCCTTGAGTTGTTGTTTTCCTTACGAACATACGAACAGTATGTATGGACTATGGACTATGGACTATGGACTAGCTCTAGACTCTAGACAATAGAGTGAAAAAGATACAAGTATATTATGCTATGCATATACACAGCACAGTTGAGCCGTCTCATTTCTTCCTCCACTTAAATGTAATGGAATATGCAATGCCTCTTGGCATGCAAGAGGTACAGAGTACAGAGTATTCAGTATACAGTACTGGGCATACAATTTATATGTATGTATGATTGCGTGTTACGTGAACATTATCCTTTATTCCCTACATATTTCCGTGGATTGTGGATTATTTGGTCCTGGTTTCACTTCCTTCCTCCACACACTTCTCCAGTCTCCAGTCTCAAGTCTTCAGTCAGTAGTCACCAATCGCTAAAAGAACTATAGCGATGAGCAGAGAACTCAAAGTCAAAGTAGTACAAGCAGTAAAGCTGCAATTGAAATAACACACTACCACTACCACTTCTACTACACAGAGCTCAACTGTGCCCAGTTCCCATCTTCTCTCTTCTTTTTTCCAGATAAAGTATAAAAAGTGTATAAAGAGTAAAGAGCTCCTCTTTTCTCCATTGTAATGTCCATTGTAGATTCTAGATTGTAGATTCTGTATTTTATCGAGCTCTTGTCTAGATTCTAGATTCTATACTCTACATTCTCATGGTCATGTACACTGTACACTGCACACACACAAGTTATATAGATAATACATACGTAGTTTTGCCAATTGTCGTCTGTCTGAATAACATAAAAATAACATTATCCTCATGGCCACACTGTGGAATTTGGATTCATTCTCTATCATCTTCTTTCTTTCTTTCTTTTTCATCCTCATCCTCATCCTCAATGTACAATGAAAATGGACAAGGTAGCGCCAACACATTTCTTCTAAATCCGCTTTCTCTTACTGTATTATTGTTTGATGTGAAACACGGGCGTTTTTGAAGTCTGAATTCTGGATACTCCAGTCCAGATTCTAAATTCCAGACTCCAGATTCTAGACTCTAGACTCTAGACATTTAAATCATTCAGCTCGTCAATCATACCCCATCAATGGCACTTAAACCTTAAACTACACAAATCTCAACATTTTCTCACCCCATGATAAATAATCAATAATCAATGGTATATCATCCAATTAGGCATTAGAAAATGATCAAGGTTTTTTCAATAGCCAATAATATTATCGGCAATACTCAATCCTCAGCTGCCAATTATAAATTTTTTAATGGACAATAAACAATAAGAATCCATGCAAAAAAACGGTAGAGCTTAAATTGATAAAACAGAACAGCACACACAAATAAATATTAAAAACTAAAAAATGGCAGAGGGCCGAAATTAAAATAATTATAGAATTGAGAATGAGGGAATTGAATAGAAATAGCAAGGGAAAGTGGAGAAAGGTTGCGAAAAAACTGGGGTGGTAAGCCTTGGTTTGACGGTAGTGTTGGGTGTGTTTTCTGTATTTCCATCACAGTGAAAAGTGGAAATGACCCTCTCTCACTCTGTACTCTGTACTTCTCACTGTACACAACGCACTGTAGTTTGTCATACATATTTGTCGCTCACTCGCTCTCGCTCTCTTTCAGCTCAGTGTTCAGTGTCTCTCGGATGTATTAGTGAGACTTGTAGATTGTAGGGTGAGTAGTGAGAGTAGTTAGTACTGAGAATTGAGAATTGAGCATTGAGTATGTAATGTGTACAGTGGAAATGGGGGAAAGCAACAGGGCCACTGAGAGAGAGAACGGGAAGTGAGACGAAGCAACAGCTTTTATAAGTCTCTCTCTTTCCATCTGTATGTGATAGTATAATGTAATATGTTATTTGGTATGGTCGTATGGTCGTATGGTTTGTATATTACACCGTTGGTTGGTTGGAGGGAGGCAGGCAGGCAGGCAGGCAGGAACTTGGAATTGTCGGATGTTGGCAGAGTAATATAAAGTAAAGTGAAGTAGAATGGAGAATAGAGTAGATGAAAGCGAGCAAGCAGGAGCAACAGGGCCAGACATCACAGAGTCAGGACAAGAGAAGGCGATAGATAGAGAGAACCACAAGAGAACTGTATAGAGTATGCATACTCCATGGAGTATGGAATGGCATGGCATGGCATGGCCGGGTAACTACCGACAAATGCGCAAAATCCTCCATTCTCCTCTCTTTCTCTCTCTCTTTCTTTCTTTCTTCATGCGACACATGGTATAGATATCGTAGAAGAGAGTACAGAGTGTAGAGAATAGAGAGTGGCGGAGAGAAGAGCGTACAAACTACAAACTCTTTGACTGTTACTCTAACTCAGTGAAATTCAAGTTGAACTGTCTCTCCTTCTTTCTTACTGTTGCTCTGGTTCTGGTTCTGGTTCTCGCTCTGGCTTGGTGTCTCTGTCTGTCTCTGTCGACGGTTCTGGTTCTTGCCGTTCCTTTCTCTTTTCTCTCCATATGGAAGGAGAACGGAGACATTCCGAATTCTCACCTACAATCTACTCTATACAGCATACAGTACGCACAGAATACAGACTACAGACTACAGACAGAGAGCACTAAACACCCTTCAGCACTTGTTTCTCTCTTTCTTTATATCTGCTGTATGTCATGCCATGTCATGCCATGAAGGAAAAAGAGAGAGAAACTTTGCCAGTTGAAAGTGAGTGAGTAGGAAGTAGGATACAGGACACATACACACACACACACACATGAATTAGGAATTACGAATATTATACACATATTACACACAACACAATACAATATACAACACACGACATATCACTAACAATCATATTCATCCCATCCTCTCTCAATTCCGCTCTAAACTCTACACTCTACATTTTACATATTAAACTTCACTCTGTTCTGCTCAACCCATTCTACTTTCTACTCATCACAGTGTAGCCCATGTATACTCAACGCTCAATACTTACACTTTCATCACAAAAAGCACAGTATAAAGTATAAAAAATCAAAGGCACATGTAAATAAAATACAGTGCTTTTTCCCCAGCATTTAGGTCATTTGTCAGTCGTAGTCATACTTTTTTAATGATAATTCTTTTTGATGTTTTGATGTTTGATTTTTGACATGGGATGCTAAATTTTGAATGCTAATAATAATAATAAAAATTACTGATATTATTTTTTCCTTTTCGCCGGGTGTAATTTTAAAAGAGGAAATAAAGACAAGTTATAAGAAAATAATACAGACACAAAACACAAAACACAGCACAGTTCAGTTGGATGTTGAGAGGAGAAAGATTGAGAATTGAGATGGTTTGTGTAAGACCTGAATGTGTAATTGTAGTTTCAAGAACTTTGAATTTACTCCTATGAAATCCTACGAAACCTAGTAAATCTAGGAAATTTCTCTCTCTTTCAGTGACTGAGACAGAGGTAAAAGTAGTGCATATTATATTGTTTGTGCAATATTATACTTTATACTGTATATTGCATATTATGTGCACAAGGCTAGTTTTATTCTGTTCTGGCTCCAACTAAAACTATGATACAAACTTCAAACAACTCAAAACTCAAAACTCTAGACTCAACTCAATCCAAACTTAAACTAAACTAAACCACACCAAACCAAGGATAAAAGCTCAATTCAACTCTCGAATCTCAAACCTTGAACGCATACCTAATTGCATCATTGTGTATTTGTGTATTGTGTACTTTTACATTTTACATTGATATGAAGGCACAAGTACCTCTGTGATCAATGACCAACAAGAGAAACCAAGTATTTAGTTGTTTATAAATATATTAGATCAAGAATCAAGAACGAGTCTCTTGAATTTTGAATCTTGAATCTTGAATCTTAATACCCATATCAAACAATGAGATGGGTCGAAGTTGGAAATGATTCACAAATCAAAATCCTACAAGATCAAAGGCGCAAGGTAATATCAATAGCATTCAAATCATAAAATCATAATTCTATCACCTGGGCTGAGCTGAGCTCTGAACTGGGCTGGGTTGGGCTTTAGTTGGTATTCTGTGGTTCATTGTTTTTATGGTTTTTACAGTGGAAAGCAGAAAGTTAAAAGTGCATTGCCTTTCCAAAAGTTTTAATTAAACTAAAAAATCAAATCTTTAAGTTTTAAGAATAAAAACAGGCGTGATTCCCCTTTGTACTGCTAGCTATTGCTAGATTATATGATATTAAATATTGAATACATTATGTACAGTGTACTTTCAACTTTCAGCTTTCAGCTTTCAACAGTAGAATTATTTTATATTTTATGCCTACAATTTACGATTTACAATACTTTAGTGCAATATGACATGTTTTATGACACGTACTAAGTACTAAGAACTATGAACCAAGTACCACACTACACCACACATGACATGACATGATACATGATACATGAGTGCATGCAGATATTTTGTCAATGTGAATGTGCCTAGAAGACTGGATATTGGATGTGCGGGTGAGAAGATACATTACATATTACAAACTACAAAGCTAAGATATCTGTACGTAGAATGTAGACTGTAGACTCAACTTTATTCACATACAGTTTTATTCAACATGTGTGTGATGTGTGGATTGTGGATATACAAATACACAAATATAGAAATGTGCATGTAAGAAACGAAAACTGCTACATGGAATTATGTACGTAAAATTGTACTCCAGAGGAGGATAGATAGATGTGCGAGAGAGAGAGAGAGTGGAAGAGAAGGAGAAAGACAGATGGAGACATGCATTATATTATATTTTATATTATATGTGTAGCGTGTAGTGTATACAGAAGATATAGGAGATTGACGTGTGTTTGAATTTGTATTTGTGTGTGCAGAGCAGTAGACAGTAGGCAGTATAGAGAGTGAGAGAGAAGCAGAGAGAAGAAACCGTATAAGGTTCATAGTAACTGCGGGAATAACCGCCCCTTAGTAACCTACACACCGAATACCGAATAGGGCAGAGCAGAACAGAACAGAGCAGAGTGAAGCGGAGTAAACTAGATACTAGATATCTGGCTGTTTGGAGTTTGGCTGTTTCTGTTTCTGTACATGGTAGATTGTACTATGTTGTGTAGTGTGTAGTGTGTACTCGTATTCCAAACTCCAAGTCGTCCTCGTCCTCGTCCTCGTAGTCGTAGCTATAGGCAATGGAAAAGGAGCAAGAAGAGACTCAACTTTCAACTCAACTCAACTCGACTCAAATTCAACTAGAAACGAAACTGAATTGAGGAGGAGCCCTCTCTCTCCCTCTCTCGCGCGCCTTCTATCTGCCTGCTTTTCCTTCTGCTTTTATCTCTCTCTCTCCCTCGTCTCTCGTCTATTTTCACTTTACTTTCTTTCTCATCTCTGCATGTGTCGTCTTTCTTCCTCACCGTTTTCTCCCATGCCATGCTCTACATTGACCAACTCGAGACTTGAGACTCGAGAAAGTCCACACTCCACACGCCGAGCTCCAAACTCCAAACTCCAAACTCCAAACTCAAGTCTCGGAAAGTTTTCAACCTCAGTGTGACTCTACCCGTCAAACCGAACGTCCCTTCTCCCGTTTCCCTCTTTCTTCTTTCTCTCTCTCTTTCTCTTACCCTTCGTGTTTCAAGTTAAAGATTCCGTCTAGCTCCATTTACATCATCTCGTCTTGTATTACATAATAACAGTTAGAGTAATAGAAATAGAGCACAGGAAACCCCCGCCCCCACATTTCACGAGTTTTTAATAATATCAAGAATAATCATAGTTATTGAGTATCGAATATTGAGGATTGAGTATTGAGAAACCAAGTGTTTACCAGCCAACCCAAACACGTACAAGTACAAGTTTACTACCGCTAGAATATTTTTTCAGCTTTTTAGTGCCATTTTCATCATTTATCATTCATTACTTTCCAGGCCAAGATTTTATTCCAAGTTTAGAAATAATTTTTATCTCAAGTTTTAAATTCAAAATATTTTTCCATCACAAGTAGAAAAACTAAAAACTCGTGAGCCATAAGAATTGAAAAGAGTTTGGAATTTAGCAAAACCACAAATGTACAATGTGCTATTTCCGCTTTCTGCTACATTACATACAAAACACAAAGGAGCAAGTTTCCATTTCAAATTTCCAGTTCATTGTCTGGAGTCTGGAATTCGAATTCTTAAGGTAGTAAATTAAATCCACTTTTTTTAAATTTCAAAGGTAAAAGGTAAAAGTTTTACAGTTTTTTCGTTTAATTTAGTTAGTTTTTCATAAATACTGTATCTAGGATAAAGTAGTGAGTAGTATTTGAGTAGTAAGTAGAGTAAAAATAGTTAGCATGCAAAAAATAAAAATATTAGGTCCATAGAAATATGAAAGAGGGAAAAAAGTACATGGTATTATTTTATTGGAGAATAAAGCAGGAATGACAGGAAAAAAGAGAAAACATACGGTGACTCTAGATTTTAGAATCTAGAATCTAGAATTCAGGATCCAGGCAAGAGTCACGAGTCCGGAATAAAGGCACGAGTAGTAAATATCGGTATAAAAAAGACTGAATTTTCAATAAAAAGTATAAAAGTACTTAGATAAAAGAAAAAGAGGAGCAAGAGGTAAAGGGAGTAGGTATTAGCTTGTAGATTGTAGATTGGTGGCTGGAGGCTATTGAAAAAAAGAATCCTGTGGAAATTTTATTGCCATTTCACAGTTGGCTCCCTCTTCTCGTTCTTACTCTGATTCTCACTGTATCTGTCTCTGTCTCTTCATCTGTCGCTCTCTATTTCTTTCTTTCTGTCTGTTTCTTCTCCTCTGCTCTATCTCAGTTCTCAGTGGAGTAGTAGAATCAACAAAGTCCAAGTCCATATCATAAAGTTCAATAAACCTCCACAGCGGGTTTTGAGTTTTGAGCTTCGAGCTTCGAGCTTCGAGTTTCCACTTTCCACTCTAAACTCAAAACTTGAGATCCAAAATCCAACCTCTAAATAAGAATAATAATCAGTTAAAATTGCACAACTATTCTCGAAAATTTACAAATTATTTTTCAATTTTTCACCCATATTTTCAAAATTTTATATCAAAATCAAACTCAAAATCTAAATCCAAATCGACATGAGTCAGTAAAGTTGCTGGAGTTTTAATTCAATTCTCGAGTTTCGTCTGCATATAGTCAAAAGTCAAAAGACCGGCATCGTCGCTGGATCCGGATCTGGATTTGCAACAGGAAGAAAGAGGAAAGAAAGAAAGGAAGAAAGGCATGGGGAGGGAAAGAGAAAAGTTTCTCTGAAAGAGTACCAACACGATGAGAAGAAACAGACGGAGAAGGAGTCACTAAATTCAAATTAATTGAGCTATTCATTTCCCTTGCACGGAATCGGAGTGGAAAGGATTTTTACCGTGCACTTCAGAAAAAGAGAGAGAAAGAAAAAGACAGAGAAAGAGAAAGAGTGAGAGAGAGAGAGAGAGAAAGGGGAACAGAAAGACAGGAAGAGAGAAGAGACACATTTTCTTAAAACCAATTTTTTCATTAACAAATCCGTAGTTGGGAACACACTGTACATTGTACATGTAAAATCTCTAGGACCTTTTTCTTGGTTGGATTGAATGTGAATACATCTACAATCTGCACATGGAGAAAGACAGAGAAGGAAAGAAAGAGAAAGAGAGCGGAACTCAAGCATCGCATTTTTACCTACGAATTACGAATTAGTAAAATCAGCAACAGCAACAAATTGATAACTTGATTAGTAAACCCTTGAAATTCAAAATTCCCATCTCAAAACACATCGTGATGAAGAAGAAGATCATCGTCTGATGTACTAAAAATCTAATACAGCATACAGCCAAGACAACAGACAACAGTACCGACTACCGACTGCAGAAGACATAGAACGCAGCCTTTTCTCGGCTCCTTTTCTAAACAGGTAATACCACAATTTTATTATAAATTTTTCCCTCAGACAATACTTTGTAAATATTTTCTATTATATTTCTTCCCTAACTTTCTTCCTCACTCTTCAAATCTCAAGTTTCAAGT
>JAQGBH010005007.1:0-15324 GCA_034698265.1 Sminthurinus aureus
TTACCGTAATCGCACATTCACCGTAGGAATTTAGCGTTATCATCATCATTATTATTATTATTACTATTTGTTTTCAGTCATCACGTTTCTATTACAAGTAGTTAGTATAGTAGTTCATCACTAATGAAAAACCATTTCACATTTTACATGTTACAAGTTTCAAACAAATGATAAATATTTGGTGTTATTTATGAAGATTGTGATAAATGTTAAAACATAAATAAAACATCACTGCCGTCTGAATTCTGATATTTATTATTTATCGGTTCAATTCATCACAAAGCTCAATTAAATAAAAAAATAAATGAATAAAAAAAACTGACCTACGGTGAATGCAAATAAATATTATGTGTAATAAAAAAAATAAAGACTAAGAATTAACAATTGCTAAATAATTTACAAGTTGTGCTCAGTTCAACCCAATACGCTTATTTTTACATACTTACTTCCGAAATCACTGATTACAAAGGTACGTATCATTTTATTTTATTTTTTGGAATTTTCTTACTATGTCATTTTAGTTGGTGTAAATATTTAAGAATCAAAAACCAAACTGTGTTTAATGGGGTGAAATGAAGAGACTGATTATGAATTTCTGAATATTGAATACACTTCGCTATATTTTTAATTTTTAAGTACGTTTTGTTCAGGTTTAAAGTTTAAAGACTGTAAATTGTTCATTATGTTTTAAAATTTATAGGATATTAAATGAAAATTTTAATTTTAACTTAAATACATATAGTCAAGTGCTTTTGTCTTTTTTCTTGTGAATTCAGAATTAAATTACATTGTCATCCTATTTTTGTTTTTTTTTTTGTGTGAAAATGAAAATGACAAATGACACTCGCTAACAATAAGTCTTATGGAATACAAAATACAAACTGTAGTTAACGTTAGTGAAAAAATTAACACGACATTGACATTGGTCGTTTTACCGAAACAGAGACAGGAAAATAAAAATAAAAATACAATAAATAAGCGCATTTTTTATTATGCTGCTATAAACATAAGCTGATTGTTGATTGTACTAGTATTTTTTTTACTGTTTACTGTTTAATGACTAGTTTTTCAAGTGCGTGAAATGTGCAATATTATACTTAAATGTTTACCTGCAGCGCACGCACACGTAATATAAATACGCTAAATATTACAGAATATTTATTTTTCATTCAGTCGCTAAATACTATAAAGCTGTAAAATTACAATAATATTTAATTACTCTAAAATATGATGCGTATCGCGCACTAATAGTATAGGCACTGCGTATCAATTTTCATAATATTATTATCAAAAATCACTAGCAATTAAGTAAATATGTATCATTTCATACTGTTTTTCCATTTGCCGTTTTAGCTAATGAAAGTATTTTTTCATTGACATTCTGTTGTTTTATAAAATTATCCACTGTCCATTTTCCAGTTCTGAACGATATTCTATTATTATTTTAATTTTGTAAAGGAATGAACCTAAAGCGTGAAAACTCAATATTTAATATCCAGTGAGAAAACAGTTATATTTTTTCATCTCTGACATAAATATCTGAGTAAATAGTAAATAGAGGTGCATAGTGAGAAAAAGTGATGCAACAATAATATGTTGGATCATTCTCATGCAAATACATATGCATCGTCTGGAATACGTCTACGATGTAAGTAATAGTTAAATAAAACCGGTAGTTTGTGTTAAATTGTTTAGTTTTCCATTATTTAAATATGAATGAAGCATCTGCATTTCCTTATATGTACGTTTGTGGAATTCCTTGCATAATACTTCATTCTTTATAATTTTATTGCGGTTCAGTCTGTCGGTATTGTTAATTTTTAAGTACTGCTTACCATGTACAATTTATTTGTTTAGTGTTTAGGATTCAAAAGTTTGAATAAGTGAATGAAAAATACTGTATATTGGCTAAAATGGTATGAAATTATGCGAGTTTTTAAAAATACTTCTTACACTTTTTATGATATAAAAAAATAATCGTTTCAAATCCAGTATAAAATAAAATAGGTCAAGAGAGTTAAGAACGAAGAATTATTATAATCTTTTTCAGATTAAGGATTTGTACTATAGCCGTTGTACATGTGCATGGATACGTAATTAGTAATTATTTATTTACATACTTAGCAGAGATAAATAAATAAATAAATAATTTCACATACATGCACATACAATATTTTATTTGTTATTCCGTTTCATTTTTATCCCAATAATGTGCGTACTCTACCATAATTTTGTTATTTAAGTAGTACTGTAAATTGTAAAAAAAATTAAAATTATTGCTCGCTGACATATGGCATATGACATATCTATAATGAATATCCTTTTAATAAATTCCAGGATAGCATACGCACTTTGTGGGTATGCTGACATTGTAAAAAAGTGAATTGACGCTTTTTTGCCATAATAAATAAGGGGATGAGACCAGATTGCGAATTCGAGTTGGCCAATTCCATGCACTGGTTGATGACAAAACCCTTCTTCTACTACTTCTCAAAACACAATTTTCTTCGACCACCTGCAAAAATTGCTGCTGCTACTGCGCTTATGTAAGTGAATTTCCTGTGAGTGTTTGTGTTTTTTTGTGAACCAAAAGCAAAGGAAAGTGACACAAAAAAAATCAAACGTTCAAAAAAAAAATTTATGTATATGACAAATGTGTATAGCCCGCCTTCCCACAGCTTTGTTCCAGCATAATTGTTGTTGATTGAATAATAACGATTAACGATAGACGGTAGCAGCGTGTGATGAGACTTTGACGTTAAACACAGGTATACAAACTAATTATTGTGCGCCTATAGTGTATAGTGTCTATATTTAAAACATAGAAGATATTTAGTCGTAATTCATATCTCATATATATATCTAATGTAAACGATAGCTCTATACTCTAGACATTAGACACGATAAATTTATAAGCGCATTTGCGTATTGTAATTGTTGCGTTAAATCATTTCAACAAATTAGATGTTCATATTTCATACTACAAAAATGGTTTTAAAAGCGCAAATATTGTAATTTGTAATGAATAATATTTATTGATGCGCAATAATTTAGAGCGTAATAATTACTAATATTGTACAAGTATTTTATTTATACTCTTAAATAAAATAGTTTTTAATCAACTGTTATTATTTTTTAACTGTGCGTTTTAGTCAAAAGTTTGGTGTATTTACTCTTCTCGAGTCTCGAGAATCGAGTATCGACAATACGGCGTGCGTGCTTACTGTGTAAAAAAAATTGCAGAAAAATCATCGAAACATAAAAGATCAAAAACGAAAAATCAACTAATGTAATTTTAACTAAGAACGCGTGACATTGTAAAGTAGTAGAGTATTTTCTAACCTCTATAATATTATGACATAAGACTTCTTATTTCTGTATTTATATGTAGTTGCTGAATTTCTCTCCTCTTCCACTTCTCTCCCACAAACATCATTGTGTTTAAACGTTATAAACTTTGAACTTGATAAAAGATGAAAGACTTTTGTAGTTATTTCAAGAAATTTCAGTACTTTGCGAGTTAAAATCATTTTTTATTTTAGTCGATAAGTCGATAGAAAAACAACAGAATTTTGCTTGTACAATAATATATAAAAATCAGTGTTAGCTCGACTAAAAAGTATTTTTTCCTTAATCTTGGTTACTTTTAAAATCGTGGTTACTAAAAAATATATTATCCCAATATTAATGATTAAAGAATTGATCGACTTAAACTAATGAGAAAAAAATAAGTACGTGTGATAAATAACGCACATGCATTATGTTTTATGTTGAATAGTGGGTAAATTGAGTGTAATTTGATACTTCTATTGATATGATGATAGTTAACAGTAACATGGTCATGTGTGGATTGTGGATACATCCTGCATCCATGCACATTTATTCGCTTGTTCTTCTTTTCCTTCTGATCTAATGCAACGTGGATTTTTGTAGTTGGCTGCATCAGATCTAATGTTAAGAAACCAGAATCAAAGGGAGACAAAAAAGAGCTTCCCTATATTGTCTATACTCTATACTGTCTACTGTAACGCAAAGTAGATACTAGATACTAGACACACAGATATTTATATCTACCTAGCTCACCCATTCACTCACTTTTGCTTCTGTCAAGGTAAAAAGTAAAACTCTTATCTTTAAATATCATACTCTTCTCATACTTACGTCAACACATACACATTTATTTAACTATACGACTGCTATATTATGCATGTGTGTATGTTTGAGTGTATATAAGTTTTACAGTTCAAAGACTGCAAACACTACATTTATTTGGTCAAAACGTTTTTTTAAATCATTTTAATGAATATAAAGTAAAATAAAGGTAGCAAGAACGCGTTCATGATTCATGATATTGAAAATTTTACATTTTAAATACAAAATAGATAATTTATGTTATGTGCAAATGGTTCGTTTGCATAGTACATAATATATTATGTATACATACAGTATACAGTATAGATTCGCTACATGATCTGATGAGTCTATTTACTATTTACTTTGAACATATCAATAAAATGTTCTAGCTGCTATCTACAGTATTTTATACGTGCAGAGAATAGAGAATATATTCAATATTGTGCACGCAGAATAAATGGCATATTACATATTATATACACCTAAAACAGTATTATAGGGTTTCACTCCTCTTTTTGAAAATTGTGGTTGAATATTTAGTATAATATTTATAATTTATACAATGTATAATACCAGTACAGTAGTAGTTGTAGGTTGTGGTCATATCAATAATCAATAGTATTATACTCTCTGTGTTTGAATTACTCCACAGACCATACCACATTAAATAATTTGCCTGGATACAAATTGAAATGATTCATAATTCGTACTGCTAAATCAGTCTAGAATCTAGGATGACAAATTAAATAAACATTGTTTATCTCATGTATGAAAAATGGGAACTGTTGTTAGTTGGCCTAGTGTATAGTGTGTACTTGTGTGTATATACAAAAATGAAGCACACGATAATGAATCTACATTCATGATAAGTATAACAAATATAAGAATAATTCTTGTATTTTTTGTGCAATATATTATAAAATGCATAATTGCATATTATAGAGTAAAAATGGACGTATCCTCCTTTCAAAATTATACGTGTGTTTTAGAATCAAACTAAATGTTATAGCGAGACGCAACACATATACATTATGTACAGTAATTTGTGTAGTACTAACAAGTGGAAGTGGCTAGCGTACTTATTTTTTTCTATCACTCTCTCTCTCTCTGTTTAACTGCATTTAATTATTCTATAGAGTTGAAATGAGAAATAACATCACTGTATAACAATTAACAATGGCTATAGCTCTAGCTGCTCACTGAATACATAGTATTGTCTATCATCTATCACCATCCGTATGCATAACAAAGGAAATATAAAATATAAGAATCCGAATCTCAATGTACAATGTTGAATGTACAGAGTAAACAGTGTATATAATATCTATCTGTTGAGAATTGAGATTGTGTTTTGGTGTGAAGACCAACCAAAGAGTGAAGGGATTGGATAAGGGTGGAGAGAGAGGGTTGGCTTAGGGGGAAAGGAACCTTCTACATGTAGAAAATTCTAGAAGGATTGAGGATCGAGAATCCAGAACTTTCTCTCTCAAATTGCATCATGAAAAAATTTAACCTAGTCTTTCAGTCAGTGTTCAAATAGCTGTCGAGAGTCGAGCGTCGGCCAAAGCCAAAAGCTAAAGAGTTAGGCAAAAGAAGATACATAAGACATAACCACATAACATAACATAGGAAAAACAATATTATGATGGAAACGAGGAACGTAACCTTTTCTCATTTCTCTCTCTTTTGACGATAGTATTAGACTTTAGAGGTTAGGTACATTTGGTAATTAATTCGAGTTTTCCACACTTTACACCTTTCGCTATCCATTATCTAATATATGTTTAGTCAATGAGTAATACACTACACATTATGCACTATGTGTAATAATTAGTTCAGATTAGAAGTAATTCATTCTCAACAAGCCTCTTTAATAAATGTAAATAAATAATAAATATAAACAAAGTATTTTATAGGAAAAAAATTTTGATTGGCATTTACAACCTGCTAATTGCTCATGTCAAACAAATTGCAAATTACACTTTTACCTAGCCTGAAGACAATTAAAAAATTTGCATGTACTTGTTAATAGTAGACACATGTTTATAATTTATAATACCAACGAGTGGAGTGTAAAGTTTCCATGTTTAATAGCTATAAAAACTAGGTAATACTAAGGTAATACATAATACAGTGAACATAAAAGTGAACAATAAAAGAGAGAGAGAGAGAAAAAACAAGAAGGAACATCACTCCATCCCTCAGCTTGTAACAAGTATGTATTATGTATTTCCACAAATAACAAATAATAATAATAAATTATGTAATATTCTATGCTTTTGACTTTTGACTAATACTTTGATGGGATATGGCATTATTATTATGTATATGACATGTCCGTCATTTACTTGATAGTTTAATAATGATAATAATGATGATGATGGAATTGAATTCACTCTACTCTACTCGGCTCGGCTATATGTATCTGAATTTTGCATTGAGTGTGGAGTGGAGTTTAATGTATAAATAAAAGGAGGCAAGTTGAGTAGTTTAATGAAGGTAGAATTATCTAGGTTAACCTTGCTTGAGCTTTGAGCTAGGAATAGCGTTTAATGTGAGATGAATCATCTAGTCGGATGTGCTGATCGCATAGTAGTAGTTGATTGTTGATTGGGTGCTGTGTCTACGACACATCGTATGTTTGTGTTTTTTTTTGAATAAATAAGAATAGTAATAAGGATACTTTTTTTTTTGATAAAGGTACTTGTTTTCTTTATGTCCCTCTTCACTCTCGCGATTAAAGAAAAACAGGATAATGTTCTATGATGTATCCAACATAATTATACAACACACAAGTAAACACTAAACACACATGTTTGTAGTTTCTACATTTTACAATGTACACTATATTATATTACATGTATTACCACGAGTACAGTTTACAGTGACGTATTTCGAGTTTTGTGTACATATAGAAAAATGCACACACAACACACTGATTATGTACCGCATCCAAATATTATAATTATAAAAACGCATGTAATAATATACAAGTAATGTTATACATGGTGTTTTTGAAAATGATAATTTTTGGTTATAAAAAGTATTAGTAAGTTTTTAGGAAGCGAAGCGGACTATTGTTTTACTCGTGTCTGTCCGTGTACATTCGTTAGTAGCGCCATCTAGCGGCTACATGTACAACTCGATATTAGTGGCGCCATCTAGCGAGCACATCTTGAACTCGTTGAATATTGAGCCTGGAGCAAAGTAAGATTTTAATAGTTATAGCTTCGCTTCTGGAGCCTAGAGCATTTATGCTTTCAAGGCGATATAAAATCGTCAAGAAGTGAGGATTTTTAACTTTATTTCCCATTTTCCCATTATTATCAATTCGGTTTGTATTATTGATTATATTTAGAATTTAGATGATGACAATAGACACATATTTAGTTGATAGTACATGTAATTTGTAGCAATAGCTCAGTAGTAGTATCTATATTATACGTTATATTTTCAGTCTACGACATAGTAGTCTGCATATGCTAGAATGTAGAATACTTAATGAAATAATAATGTCGTCCATTTTATTCTCAAGTCAGTTTGTTGGTCTTAAAAAAATAACAAATAAAACTAGAAATGGTGGCCGGAAAAAGGGGGAAATGAAGGGGCAACAGGTACTGGCAACTTGTAACACTTGAAAAGTTGTTGTAGTCTTTTATCCCCCTCGTCTTCTATTTTGTCTTTTACCCCTGAACTCAAGCTTTACTAATATAATTGTAACTAACATTATTATTATTACCAATCACTAATATAAAAAAGGTGGTTTTTTTGAAGATGTATGTAGTATGTAGGGAGGAGGAAGGAAGAATTAAGAGGTACTTTTTTTCTAAACGCCCATATTGAATATATTCACTCTTGTCTCTTGTATTATCATTGTCATAGACCCGATACTCAATCAGCAGTAGTCGTACGCGAAAAAATCAGGGGTAGCGATGGTCAGTTCATGTGTCTATATGATATCTGAATACCCCGAACCCTATTATACACAATCCGACACTGCTTTTCTCCTTTTTTCTAGTAAATACAATATTATAGTATATTATGTACACGAGTTGAACAAGCATCTCTCTCTCTCTGTGTTTGTAGAACTTGTATTTTGTAAAACTGTGTTCGATTGCGTTCGGCTGTGTTTACAGGGGAGCGTCATTAACGTCACGGCACACACAGAAATCTCTATGATGACACAATTAATACACAAAGAAAACCAAAAGTTTGTAGTATACATACTAATACACACGACGATAATAATAATTTGTGTATGGCAGTTCGAGGAGCATACAGATACACGAGTACGAGAATGTGTTGGTTGTCGTTGTGAACAACCAATCTGGGAAGGATTGGTTGGTTGTGTTCTCGTTGTGCTCCTGGATTGTTTCTATCCACAAACAATCCAGCATATACACTCCTTGTATCTGTGCTCCTGGATTGTGTTTCTAGACACAAACAATCCAGCATATACACTCGTTGTATCTGTGCTCCTGGATTGTTTTTAGACACAAACAATCCAGCATATACACTCGTTGTATCTGTGTCTACAAGAGTCACCAGAAAGAGAGTTGAGGAAGCAACTCCAACCAATTCGTTCGTTCGTCCGTCCCATCTCATCTCAATCTATCCTCACTTTACTCATTTTCTGTCATCCTCACAACTAAGTCCGAACGCTTATAGTCTCTTATATAATCAGTTGTACTTTTAATTTTGACTCGAGTGGTTCTTCTTTTTGTGTTCTTGTGTTTTATATTTTATACTACTATCGATTCTATCTTTGCTTGTGCCCTTTGTCTACTATTTATATACATAGCTCTTGTGTGTTGTGTTGTGTGAGACCAATTATATATTTAAAGTGCTAGAAATAGATACGCAGTATTCAATAATATATTTTATAATATAGACTATACTATATAGTGAACGATTTTTTCCAATCATAAAAGATACATATAACATATACATACATGTATAATACAAAAATATACTAACTGTGTTTTGTTAACAAGTAAATATACACAATACACTACAATTTTAAAAGGATTATTTATACAAAAGAGTGTATGGAATCGATTAAGTTAAGTGTATTATTATTGGTACAAAAAAAATTTTGCGAGTTATTGACCATATAATATAAAATATAATACATAATACTTCCAGCTATAGTAATTTATAATACTGTAATAATAATATGTGAATGCACTGTACTACATGACTCATCCTATAGTTTACTGTGCCTCTTGCCTCTCGAACTGGTTTCGTTCATTCAAAAGATTTGCGAAGTATAGTTTTCCTATATATTACATATCTTATAAAAAAAACTATCTGCATGTCTACGAAAGAGTTTACAATCTAAATACTTAATACACAGAGTCTACACAGAGTATACATGTATGTGTGCCGTCCGTATATGCATCTACACATCCGTGTTTTAAACGTCTTTTTTACTTGAGGTAAGGGAGAAAAACTTGCTCTAGTATGTAAGACAAAAACTATAATATTATGCTAGTATGTACATAGCTGTATTTCACTTTCAATGTGGTAGGTGATATTTACATGTCTATACGCAACTATAAATGCTACCGTATTTAAATCTGTGTAGTTAATGTAAGAACTACACTATACCAACAAAGTCATGTGTATTCCGCTAATCTGTTGCTGCACTCTTACTATAACTCTACATTATTATAGTATGTATATTCTTATGCATTATATATTATGTCATAGTGTATAGGTTTTTATGTGTATGTGGTTCTCTAGTGTCTTTTTTATACAAAACGTAGTACACTGTTCATCTTTACGTTTGATACGAATACACATTATATTATACAGTTTACACATGCAGTATATACTGTATGTGTAAAGACTAAGGACACTTTTACATGCACCATATAATATAATTACCACTTATTATCAATTGTAGGAAGGAGAAGTGTGTCTTTCATCAACAGTAATATAATATCAGCTATGAAATATTAAATGGTAGAAATAAACATGCAGGAATAATTTTTAAATTTGTACATATACATATATGATAAACGCAAGCTGACATTCGACATTTATACTCAGCCTTCTCAGAATAATATATTGTTTACCTATAACCTATAATTGATAATATTATAAATTATAATATACTTGTATTTCGTTTTATTTTATGACCAATAGATCAAATTACTAACTAATATTAGTTACTGAAAAAACATAATTAATTTGGATAAATTTTAAATTGCTATATTTCTTATTCCTATTGTTTAGTTTATTTGTTTGGTTATTTTTAATACTTATACATAAGATAGACCGCAGACAAAGTCATATACAATATACAATGTTATAAAAATTGTGTGCTCGGGCGATAGTACACATACTTAGGTAGTTCGTAGATAGCATGATACAAAAATATATTATTATAGTGATAGTATGATACAAAAATATATTATAGTAATAGTATGATGCTACAATGATATATTTATGTTTATATCATAGTAATAGTATGATGCTCTTCATTACTTATTTAAATGAATTTGGACTAAAAGTATAACATATAGTGAACAGTAGTACATATAATTTGTCATTTGTACATAGTACATAGGTATTTTTTATTGTTCATAAAATGTACAAATCACAAATCATTCGGAACATAACAATATGAACCATTTAAACAAGTATGTATTACTATATGAGTACCCATCAATAATCCGCAAAAACTATACAGTACTATGATAATAATTAATATTATTATGGTAGTTGATAGTATGTATGGTGGTGTAAAATATCAAATATCATACTGAGCACTGACGCACAAGTGCAAGTCAATGAGCAATGAGTAAGTATGATACAGTGATACAGATTCTATTTCAAATTTTTAGTATTGTCAGCTGCGCAGGATTATCATAAAATCTTAAAGAAATTGACATAATATTCTGTTATGTTAAAGCTCAATCGTTGATTATTCCAAAAAGCTAGCATGCTTCCTAATGATTGTACACCATAGTGTGGATAGTATAAAAGGGAATGAGGTACGGAAAAGAAGTACTAGTATTTATCGAGTAGTAGTAGTACTAACATGGATTTCTTTTAGTACTTACTCTCAGAAGAAAATAGGACTATAGACTATACTCATTGCTCATTTCTCGTTTCATAGTAAGAACTGAGCGGATATGTGAGAAGTGTGTTGATTTTTTCCACTGATTTTTCAGTTTACTTCGAATTTTATATAAAATTTCAACTTTTAATTTTAAACCCCGAACTAACAAATATTATAAAAATAAGTATAGAATGCAGACCTGAATCTGTGCTGCTCAGTGTCTTAGTGTAAATCGATAAAGATTCCTGCCGTGAAATAGACGTGTGAAAGACAAGTGATATAATTCAATCTGCAATTCATTACAAATTACAATCAACTGTAAAATACGAGAAAGTAACCAAGTACAAAAAATACTTTTTTTTTCTATTCTCACTGTTTGAAGTTTAAATGCAATTCGCTCAACCTTTCAAATACACAGTAAATTTAAGAACTTAATAATGCTTCATATTTGATTTATATTCTGTTTCAAAGTTCAATATAAAATGCTAAAGTACAAAAATGTGCATATCCTAAGTTTTCTAGACTTTTTATCCTTATGATCTTTCTTTCTCTTCTCTTATCTATAGTTTATATTGACATATTAACCTGTGTATTTTACTAGTTTAGTAATTATGACCAAGTATCAATATTTTTCTCCATTATTTTTATAAAAGCGCTGTGCGTACCAAATATAATATTTATCTCAAGAAAATGTAGCATTTGATTCAAATCCGCTAATAACATAACATTTTGTCCAATTCCAGTGAAATCGTATTGTAAGAATAAATTTGTGTACTCCTTAGTGCGTATATTTAATTGTACTTAAATGGTAAAATTATCAGTATATTCCGTAATTTGAGTTGTATTTTGAAAGCGCCCTATGAGCAAATAATAATAATACACGTATCTTATTATATTTCATAAATATGATTAATTAATTATTGTTGTTGTTCCTTTATAAGTATCAAAAAGTATAATAATTAATATTAATCCTAATTCCTAATCATCACAATAATGAATCATGAATCCATGTATATATTTTAATCTATAATATTATTATGATGTTGTTCTCGTATAAAAGTCCAATTTTTCTTCCTAATACTAACTTCTCTCCATTGTATCTCATCTTTCTCCATTGTATCTCATCTTTCTCTATTGTATCTCATCTTTCTCTATTCTCTCTCTTCATCTGATTCTATATACATAATACAAACAAAAGCAAACATTAATATTTATGATTCTGTACTTTTGTCTATTTTATACCAATATGCAATATGTATGACGAAACCAATACTAAATTATTTTTCTTTAAAACTTTTTTTTACAGATTTGAGAACACTTGACATTAACTGAAAGTTAAATTAAATGTCCGACAGTGCTGAGAGTAGAGAAAGGGCATCAAAAATGATGCTATTGTTAGCCTTTTTTGGCATTTGCGTAAGTTTTACATCCACTTACTTCACTTCTCTTCTCTATTCTAAAATTCAGGAACCGTTTTTTTAAACTGTATCTTTAGTGTAGTTAATAGTTAATACATACAGATCCAGAGATCTCCATATATATAGAGTTTACATTTCACTTGTGTATTTTAAGTCTAAATATAATAAATAGATTTGTTGCTACATTGCTACAAAATTATACAAAATCCAAAACGTTTCTGGAAAACACGACATTTTTTCATACTGTAATATTTATACATATGCATAATATCAATAAAACGAAACACTAAACAAAACTGCACTTGAAGAAGAAGAATAATAATAATTATTTACATTTTGAAACATCAATATTTTACATGCACACGAAAAAGTTTTTTGTTTCCTTTTTGAAAAAAGCATGCAGTTGAAAATTGAAATCACATTACATGTCCATAAAATTATACTTTCCTTTCAAAATCGGACCCATAGTTAAAACTGCTTCTTAAATTTCAGATTATATCACTGACATCCGCATGCGGATCCAGCTTAGCAAATCCCATCAGAAGCTCTGAATCCGAAAAGGTAAAAATTGGCACAATTCTTGACTAATCACAAATTCCAAAACGAACTTTGCACTTTTTCTCATCACTTTGATTAACTTTTTTTGTAAAATAATTCAAAATTTCACTGCCACACTTAAAATTTCACAAAATTTTATAAAAAATAAAAAAGTCCCTTCAAAATTTTCAAAACTTGTGGAAATAAATTTTCAATGATTCACCACTGAAATCCGAAAAACTCGTCAGTTCACTGTTATTTTAATTTCGAAATGCAATTAATTAATCACAATATTTTGATTAACTTTTTCGTGTTTAATTTCAGAATCAATGTCTCACTGATTTGGAGTGCGATGAAGGCTCCTTCTGTCACTCGAAGTATACCACAAATCAATGCATTCCTTGTACGGATTGCGGAAAGTGGCAACAAGCTTTTCCAGCCGGAAAAATTTGTGCCCAAACACGAGCAGAATGTGGAGCTTGTCTTCCAGGGTAAAAACAAACTCTATTTTGTAATATTGTATAATAATATTAGATAAATTAAAGGATAGTATGAAGATGCACTTTTTCTATTCACTGTAATGTTAAATGTTAAGGAAGAAAGTTTGGAGTCAACTGTACTCGTTGTGATGTACCTCACAACTCACAACTGAAAACTAAACTATCAAACTTTAACTATTTCAAGAGAGAGCATTATCAGTTGTTGTTTGAAGAGGACCAACGTTTATTAAACACTAAAATTCCTAAAATGTTTTTGTATTTTGTATGGACTTTGAACGTTGCTATTTCCTACTCACTACTCACTGTCAGCTCGCTTCTCTTGTTGTCTTATATGTGTTTGATAGAACTCTGTCCTGCGGATTGTATTTTATGTTGTACTTTGTGTACCCCTTCCATGTCACGAGTACAGTACCATGATTCAGATTTTACATCATCTCTTTAGCCTTTTATGTGTAGTCATGCCTAGTGCCTAGTCGACATATCCGCCAACGTTTTCATGAAAACGTTTTCCCCGTAACGTTAGACGTTTTTATTCCGCTTGTTCTGTAGCGGCTGCACACACAATTCGCCGTGACTCATCCGCTACTTTATTAATCCTCGGGGGCTTCAAGCGAGTGAAAGAGAGAGTAGTCAGTAGTCAGTAGTCAGTATGTAAATAGTAAATATGTACATACAGCATACAGTGGAAGTACATAGAGAAATGTGTGCAGGATGGAACTTGTTGCATTTTCTAGACCTACCCCATGTCAATTCCATGAATTTTAAAACATAAACAACTTAAGTATTACTATCGTTTTAGTTAATCGTTAAGTTTCCACTTGTGACACGTCCTCATGTACTATGTATCACAGTCACTTTTGGTATAGTCAAGGTCAGGCATGTTTAATATGTATTGTACATTGTACTACATTGTACATGCTCCAAGTTATGAAGCATCATAATATCATATGCATGGGATTTATCAGTCACTTTTTTAAAAGTTCATAGATGATCTAGAAAGCGCATCTCATATGATGAATGATGAGCATTTTTACATGGTTTTATATACAAATGTACATTGCAAATTGCAATGTTTTTTAGTACATTTGCTTTTTTATGACCGAGTTTTTTCCCCTTGAAATTGCTGGAATATAATGAATTTTAATAAAATTATTTTATCATGACATTTGATAACTAATGAATGGCTACTTATTTATATTATCTTTCAATTAGATTTGAAGATGATGGATCGGGGAGATGTTTGGAGAAGAAAGCAGGTAAAAATGATTTTTGATTTGATAAATTGAACAAAAAGTTTACAATTTACAAAAATAAAAAATGTTCATTTTGAAGTGTATGTGTGTACTTGTTATTTAAGGAAGTAGTAAATATTATTATTGAAATTTGAAATACTTAAAATTTTTGATCTTATGTGTAGAACTCGTCATGTTCAATAATTCAACCAAGAATGAAGAGTCGTCAACCTCTTCCCCCACACTCACCATGATTTGTCTAGGGGTTCTGGCTACTGCAACAATTTTTGGAGTTGTAGGAATATTTGGGTACCGTCGCCGAAATAAAAGTGAGTTTTACATATTATGTTTATTAGGTTAACCTTTTCGTCACGGTAACGGACTATAGTCGAAATTTTATTCGATGTTTGTTAGCCTGATTATACCAAAAGTCG
>JAQGBH010005008.1:0-15323 GCA_034698265.1 Sminthurinus aureus
GTGTACATGGCTTTATTTCTCTTTTTCAATTTGCCTTGTTCTCCAGTTGTCACCATTTTTATGACACATCCAGCTTTTGTTGTAACGCGACTCATAGCAACATAAAGTTGCCCATGGGCGAAAACAGGCTCTTGGAGGAAAAGTCCAATTTTTTCAAATGTTTGCCCCTGAGATTTATTGATGGTTAGAGAATATGCCACTCTCACGGGGAATTGTCTCCTTCTCAATTTGAAGGGTAATCCGGTATCTGAAGGATCTAAATTTATCCTCGGAATGTAAATTACTTCATCTTTAGCTTTGCCAGTTAAAACTTTACATTGTAAAAAGTTGTTATACATTCCAGTGACAGACAATCTTGTGCCATTGCAAAGTCCTTTTTTAGTATTTAAATTTCTCAGAAGCATGACAATGCAGCCAACTTTTAAGGTCAATAAATGTGGTGGCATTCCAGAAGGAGTCAAGCTATTAAGAAATTCCTGAGGATAATTGTTTCGTTCCTCTTCTGGAATGTCTTCACCTGGAGCAATGCTATCAGCACTTGCATATGTTCTTCCTTCTCCAGGAAGTCTTTCAATAATTTGGTTATTGACTTGTAGACTGTCGTCATTCTTTGGAGTAAGGATTGCTTTCTTTGCAATCTCTTGAACGTCAAGCCAATCAGGTTCTTCTCCAAAGATTTCATCGATTATGTCTTCCTGACATATCATATCTTCAGGAATCTCAATGAGATCTTGACCTAAGTCGTCATGTGTTGGAATCTCTCCATTTCCAACTTGTAAAATAAAATCGGCGTATTCTTTTTCGCCTGGTCCAGTTCTCATATTTTCTGTGAGGCTTAAGATTTCAAACAAAGCCCAAAGAGCTGAACTTTGAAGGCAAGCTTCAATTATGGAGGTTTTATTACCATGTAGAACAACAGGTAAAGTCTGACGGAAATCCCCACCAAAAACGGTGGTAATACCACCAAAAGCGAGTATAAGCTTTCTTATAAATCTCAATAGACGGTTGACAACTTCTACCACCTCTGCGGATGCCATTGAAGCCTCATCCCACAGTATTAAATCTGCGTCTTCAAGTTCTTTCGCTTCTGGAGAATTAAGCTTTATACTTGAAGTTGAATTTTCAACGCAAGGAACAGGAATTTTAAAAGCCGAATGGGCTGTGCGAGCAGTAAGCAAAAGTGTGCCGGCAATGCCAGTTGATGCAACAGCAATTACTTTTTTTCCACGACTAAGCATGGTTTTAATAATTAAATTATAGAGGAAAGTTTTTCCTGCTCCTCCAACTCCATCAAGGAAAAAACATTTATTTTTTATTTCCTTATTTTCAACGGATTCCATTATTTTGTTATATGCAGCCAACTGGCCAGTATTTAGCATTGCAACTTCCCTTTCAACTTCTTTGGCCATTTCTGTGAGGTCAAATTCGCTTTCATTTGAGACTGGAATAGGAGCTCCAAGTCTGATTCCAAAGTTTGGCAGAGTTGTGCCATGTAAGTTTAAAACTTTTTCTATGTCCCTCAGAGCGTAGTCGTATGGGGTTGTATTTGGGGCTAAGTCCTCACGTATAGTATAGTCTTCGGATAAAAGATCTTTGAACTGATTCCATAAACCGATTGAATCAGTTGGAGTGTTGAATGCCAAAATGTAGGCAAACTCATCACGCATGTGAGCAGGCATTGCAACATTTCCCAACTCCTCCATTAATTTGAACCATTCTGAATCATCTTCAGTTAGTCCCATTGCCACAGCGGCTTCTTTAAATGTGGGATAGACAACTTCGTCTACAGTTCGTATGTCCTCAAAACTCTTAGCGTTTCGGACATGTTGTAGCAGCAGACGCAAATGAAATCTCTCAATGTCTCTTTGTGAAACAGAATATATTCTGGGAATGATATCCCTGTTTTGCTTACGTTTTTGCCAACGATTTTCAGTCTTTTCTGCACCATTTTCGTCTTTAATTTTGACCCCACTGTAAGTATAGTGATATGGCAATTCATTATACAGATACTGCCCAGCTTCGTCATCTCTTTTGTTCAACTCAAACCACGCGGTCAAAGTTGTAAAGTTTGCCCTGTCTAAGGCTCTAACTTCATTGCCTTCTTGAAACGTTACGTTTTCTTCTCCAGGCAAGTGAATTGCAAGTCGATAAACGGCATGTGATCTTTTATGCATAGGATATTCATGCATTCTCCACTCGGCTTCTGGTGGACTGAGATACCTAGCGTCAACAAATTGTTCAATTTCGTCGTATATAATCGGTGCATCATCATTTTCAGCTGCATGTATATGAGCACTGCAGCAATCATAGCCTTTATAAATATATTTGTATATATATTTTACACTCTTCACAGAAGAGCAAATTTCGACATTTATATGGCAGTCGTATTTTAATGATAATACTGGATTATATGGTACAATCCAACTATTATTAACTTCGACATAATTTTGAGAATCATTGTCGTCCTCATTTACTCGAACTTTCTTTCTTTTCATAAAGTTTCGTGATTTAGCCTCCTCGTCATTTGGTCGGGCGTAAATCGGGTAACCATTTTCGTTTTCGATTGTATGTGCTACAAATTTCTTTGGAAATTCTTTTGAGCACTTTCCCTTTGCATCGAGGCATGGAGAAAATGGATTTCCATTATCAGCACCGCAAGGATTATGCACATTTTGTTTGGTTATAATTGCATGTAACCGTGGGTGCGTATTTTTATTAGGAATTCTAGCACATGATATGCAATCCATTTCATTTGCTGTTCGAATTTTGGAGTCATTGCAAAAAATACCAAGTATATGAGCGTGGGGTAATCCACGTTTTTGATATTCAACGGTATACATGTATGCTAAACATTTCCCGCAATATCCATTATGTTTTAAGTCTTTGATTATGTCATCAAGCTTCAACTTAAAAACTCTAGCCACTAAATCAGGCCGATCAGCTGCAGTTTGACCTGGTAGCAGATTTTCTGTAATTTCTTTCCAATTCGGATTACATGTTACAGTGACAAACAAATCAGGTTTGCCAAGTTGAGCTACGGTAGCCATTGAATCCTGATACGCTTGTTGCATATTTCTGGGACTTCCGGGATAAGAAGATGGAAGTATTGTCATTTTTCCAATACGTTCTTTCCTACCTTGTGCCAAATTTAAAATATGGTCTTGAAGGCCTGTATAACTTTCGGTTCTTAATTTGGCCTGGTTACTTTTGTACCACTGAAGACGATTTGCTTCAATTCGGACATAAACATCAACTACATATTGTTGAAATAATCTTCCTCCGTATAAAATGGGATTAAATTCATCTCGAATTGCCATCTGGTGAGAGTAATATTGCAATTGAGTGATTCTGCGTGACTCAGTATTGCTTTCCTCGTCTTCCATTGCCATTGCTGCTCGACTTGTGGAAGGCCTTGGTTCAGGTCTCACATGTTTCATTTCTGAATGCCAGCCTGTTTGGCCGTTAAAGAAAAACAAAGGATACACCATCGGATCTAATGTAGAATCCAGAATCGAAAGTTGTTTGAAGGGTTTATCTCTTGGATATATTCTGAGGTCACGCTCTAAAGGCGGCTCACCTTCTGCATTTGCTTTAAAAATAATAGCAACTTCTGTATTAACAGTCGGTGCATTATATCTTCTTTTATCAGTGTTCTTTTTTTGAACAAAGTCCATCAAAACTGGAATCGGTGTCCGATTTTCCCTTAGAGCAATTTCTTCTTCTTCGAGTTCTATTTCTCGCATAAGTTTATAAGACTTTGCAAAGGGATTTACTTGTCTTATTAATGAATCAAGTTTTTCCATAATTTGGGGCAAGCACTCTTGATTTGCTGTATAAGCCATTCTTTGCCTTTGTGCTGCTGCAGAGTCCAATATATACAGTTGTGCATAAGCTGGGGCTTTATTACCATCGGGATGTGTACATGAAGTAACATGGTATAATTGCCCCTGAATTTTAAAGACATAAGGACCACTGCGGTTTTGCGCATTGTTATTTAAGGGCACGTTTTTTTTATTTATCCGCATTCCCATGCTTGCAAAAGCTAAAGCATTATTATATTGCCTAATGTGTTCCTTAAAGTTTTTGGACTCTGCAGTATTTTTGAAGTATAAATTTTTTAGATACTCTGGTGGTGGTGCCATTGGTGGTAAAATAATTTTGCCTTTATGACAACAATTGGAAAATTCACCATTTTTCACTTGTTCAGATGCAAAGTGTTTGGCTTTGCAATGAGGACACACTGCGTCCAATTTGCCAAGATAGTGAGGTTGAACGTCATTCTCATTAACGTTATCAAGTTTTGCCCGAGCAAAATTTAAAAGTTTTTTTAGTCCTGCATTTTTGTGTTGGACGTTGTCATTCTCATTGCGAATAGCCCTTTGATCTTCGTCTTCTGCTGCCATTCTCAAAGACCTGGCTTCAGTTATAGCAGAAATTCTAGCAGATCGGCGATCTTGGGTCTCGTTTGCTCTTAAACGTGATTCGGTTTGTGACATTTGAGATAGGCGTTCTTCTCTTTCATCTTCCGTCTCAGTATCAAGCCTTGCTCTTCGGCTGTTGCTTTTCGCTTGAATACGTTTTGCCCGTTGTTCGTCAGTTTCGTTTGCCAGTCTCGCTTTGTCATATTTACGCTTCTGGGCAGCGGATTTCGGCATTCTAATAAAGGTATTATTTGTGTGCAAAAATAAATACCACACAAAATTATTTTATAGTATTTGTTGTAATGGCCACGGGCTTAACCCTTGTTATTTTATTATATTTTTTTTAAAAGCCGCGGGCTTAATCCTTGCGATTTTATAATATTTTTGGTATTGGCCACGGTCTTTACACTTGTTATTTTACAATATTTTTTGTAAGGGACGTGAGTCCAACAATATTACTTATGTAATAATATTTTAACAAAAGAACGATGTGTCCCAAAATATCACTCAACAAAGTGAGAAAATGAGATTGAAAATCTCAAACCGTATAAATACGGGTTTAAAGACAACTCAATGTCTATCCCAAAACTAAGTGGGAATAATTGCCAAAGGCAAATCTACCAACTTAATGGTATTAGACTAAAAGTCTTATCCCAAATATGGGTTAATTGCCAAAAGGCAAACCAAATGAATGGTTAAAAGACTAAAAAGTCTTTAGTAATCAAATGATTACAGAATAAAACAGAGTTTTATTCAAGTTGATTTACCTGAAAAGTAAAATTTCATCAAGTTTTTTTCATGTAAATCATAAATTAATATCAGTAGTGTAGAAAATGAAAAAGGTTTGCAGAAAGAAGAAAGGTTTTATGCTCGTCCAAATTCAAAATGTGAATGATTGGAAAACAAAATGGAGCTAGATTTTACAGTAGCAGCAGCAGCAGTATACATATTGTATCGAGTAGCAGTAGCATTAGTTACATTGGTTTAGACTCGCGATGCTCCTCCTCTCTTCAGTGTGCACTTTGGATTCTGTATTGTATATTATAATATGTTGTCCGTTGAATATTATACATTATACATGCAGTGCGTTTTGTATTTTGTATTATATCATATAATATATTATATAATATTATATGATGTGCAGTGCCTAGTGCATAATATATTTTTATACAACATGTGTTAGCACATTGTTTACTTTAGTTTCGTAACTCATAGAAACTGCAAAATGGGAAAACTGAAATGTCTTTCCAAAGAAGGAAAGACCAATTCCCCCTGGGTGACCTTTGAAGACTCAAAGTCTACTTTTTATAAATGACACCGATTACTTGACCCCTAAAGAGCTTATGTTCCAAATTTCAAGTCAATCCGTTAACCCGTTTGGCCTCCAGATCAGTGGACACATAGAAACAGAAAGCCACAACTATTAGATTAGATAATGTATAATGCATCGATGATGGATCTAAATGGCAAGCATACATGAACCTGAGTCAGCGATAGACATCAAGCATGATGCTTGTAATTACAACTATACAGTGTACAGTATATTTTTTAAATTGAACTATTGTTACACTTTATGATGTATCATTTATCATTATTTATATGATTATATTTTGCCAACAAATTGTTAGCTTTTGTTGTCAAATTTATAGAATGTGTATACAATATAGACAAAGTGAATAACGAATTACTTACGATAAATAATATCATGGGAGAGTTGAGAATTTTCATCACTGTGAGTAAATACAATATGTATTTTATGTAAAATTTGCGAGTTTTGTACACCTTAAACCTTATAGTGAGACGCAAGACTCTATTATTTTGTAAAAAAAAATGCATGCATTCATATAATTGATAATTGATGGGTAATAAAGTAAATGGAAGCATTTATAATGCTCGTATAGAATTCAACATTATTACTTGCATAGGTAAAGCGCTTGGCACACACTACATATATACACGTTTCCAATTCCAAAATATTTGGTATGATCCAAGTAGTGTAATAATTATCTAGAATTAATTTTGTTCAGTCCATGTGTGTTTTATTTCATGTTCTATGTTTCTGTTCACAGAGGATCATCCGGATTTTGCACATCGTACAGTAACAGTTAGCAGTTATCAATCAGTTTTGCCTTTTGTCTTCTATTTCAACTCCTCAAGTCCAAAGTCAAAAGTATAAGTGTCAACCTAAAACTGGAAATAACAATGGAACTGATCAGTGATTATATATATAGTAATTCGTGAATGAAGTTCACGAGTCTCATTTATACCTTTCCATAAGTATTTTCATTACAGTGCTTAGAGCATACACATAGTTTTGACTTGAACGATGAAAAATAGTCTAATACGTGTGAAGTGATAAATAAACTGGAACTGTCTTGAGGTATAATCTTGAATGCATTGGACGTGAATGAAAATTGTGAAAGTGAGGAAAATTTTATAAACAGTGAAGACTAGAGATATCCCTCTAGTCAGTGAAGTGTGTATAGTTTTATGCACATACTACGTAGAAGTTGCGCTTTGAACACAGCTCTTTTTGAAAGTCAGAAAAAAAAATAGACTTGAATCTGCAGTGAATACATAGTTAAAAATGAAATACAAGTTGTAGTTAGAAGTTCAAAGTTAGAAATTGATAATACATTTAAACGTCTTGTGTGCTATATTTAAAGTTTAAACTAAAGCATGCATATTATCTACTTTTGTGTGCAAGCAGAGTGTAGAAAAAAACTATGTATTTACAATTTACATTGCATTGACCATGTGAGAGAGTGTGATTAGTGAAAGTTTTTACAAAAGTTAATCGCAAACATACTTAAGTCTTTATAATATAAAATATATATTGCATCGAAATGGAAAATAAATTATAACACATATATTATATATTTATACAGTATAAATTATACTGCAAGCTACAAGTGTATATTGTACACATAGTTCTGAATTCTGAAGTTCACAGAAAGTTTGATTTATCTACACACTTACATGTGTGTGTAAGTATTAAGTATTAAGTGTATAGTGTATAGGTTCATTAATTATTTTAGTGACTTTACATAACACAAAACTAATTACAATTTCCAATTATTAGCAATTAATAATTGAGTACTGATACATTTCAAACTTTGTAAAAAAATAGTGCAAAAAAATTTCAGCAGTTATACACTATAATTTAGTTTACTTGTTTACACATATTATTATATGTAAAGTTTTACGCCAATATACTTAATACACAATAATATGCAACAACAAATTACAATCATGTGGACCGTGTATATACACATAATTAACAAGAAACTTAAACGACTACATCAAAAGTAACAATAGTCTCGCGTACTTACACACTGATGATCACGTTGAACGTTGATCTAAAAAAGAATATTCATTCTTTATAATCAATTTTGCCAATTAAAAATTCGCAATTCGCTACTGTCATTTGTGTGTATACATATATATATTATATATGAACATCAAATGTAATAATATAAAATAATAAAAACCTTCGAAATCAAAGGCAAACAAATATATTATAACGAATATGACGAATTCAAAAATATTATTGTCCGCAAATAGTAAAAAGAACCGAGATCAAGAGGACGAAGGATCAGTTATTTGTTTTTAGATTTAATTTCTTTGATAATTATAGAATGCGAGTTCATACAAATTTGTATATTATCGTCAAGATTACTAGTAAACCTAAACCAAATAATATACCACTACTATTGATCAACGGGATCAAAAGAATATCTCTCAAATTACAAACATAGTCAACTAGAGAATTTATATATATATATATACGAACAACAAACGCAAAAACAATGAAAATTTCAAAGCCTCCAGAATATCGATCAGATATCAAAAGACGGACTTCAGTAACGTCACAACTACCATGGTCATGGAAGATTATTTTTATTGGAATTTGTATCATTTTGATGGAATTGGAGATAGGTCAACATTCATGTCAAGCTTTGCATCTTCAAGGAACTTGGGAAACGGAAAAGGATTTCTTTCTATTTCTTTCAAAATTTGGGTGAGGATATTTTTTATGATTTCACGTTTCCTTTATTGTTAAAATAACATTTTGTTTGTATGATATGGTATACATGGTACATATATATATTTTTTAATTACAACTACATGGATCAATTTCATGACTTTTTCATTTTATTTTTATTCGTTTCAGCTTCCAAAAGACAGAACTAATTGATAAGAATGGTACACAAGGATTCATTTTTGGAAATATTACGGATCCTTTCTTTGTTGCAAATAGAGTAGTCCATACCAGTGTAAAACAACAAGTACAGCAACAACAACGAGTGAAGAGATCATCTGATAAAAAAGATTTGTCTTCTAATGAAACTAATAAAAGTAACAATAGTTCCATGTCTACTCTAAGTACAACTCAAATTTCTTCCAATAGTACTAATAAAAATACTACTAGTGATAGTGATAAGAAAATTTCAAACTCTCAAAATTTGTCTTCTTCTTCCAATTTAACACAAGCTAGTACTACATCAATAGCAGCAGTATTGATTTTAAATAATAGTTCGACAAAAAATAATACTACCAATATTATAGATTCTACAAATGATTTGTTAAAAAATAGTTTTAGTAATGTAATATCTTCCTCTACAACTTCAACAACTCCAAAAACAACTACAACAGTTTCTACAAGCACAACTACCACAACAAAGAAACCAACTACAACAACAACAAAGACAACACCATCTCCATATGCTGGAGAGACTACCTATGCTGGAACTCTTGTAGTGTTGGATCGAAGTTATTTTCTAGATTTCTATCGAAATCGGAATGAGCCCGATCGAGATAAAGCATGTAAACAAATGTTTGAAGCCATATCTCAAGTATCATATGATGCTTATTGTTTTCCAGAGGGTAAAGAGATGTTCCTTCGAAGAGTTCCATGTCTCAAAAATGATCTTTGTTTAGAAGACTTACAACTATTGAAAAACGATGTCGTCAAATCACATCAGTTTACATACAACATATCAGACAAAACTCAAGCAAAGTAAGTATTGTAGTTCATTCACATGTATTTGTACATTTTTAGATTATCAGGTTATTATTATAATAATATTGTTAAATATTCCAGCTATATATAATATATTGTTATATATAATCATATTGTACTACATAGCAAACTGTGATTCATTACTCTTTACCCTATGGGATTTTTTGATGTTCATAGGTTTTGGTACATCAGTCTTGTCGCATGCTATCGTGATTCAAAGACTTGTGAGTGGCGTCATAGTAGTAACTTTACAAATGTTCAGTACGATATTTGGCTTGTAAATGGCAACCCGTACTCAAAAGCTCAAAATCCACTCGAATATCAATTTTCATTTGATCGTCAAGTAAGTTTTAAAACAATAATATAGTTCAAAAATTAATGGTATAAGGTAATTTTAGTGCATAATTTTGTACCCCTCATGTTGTACAAAGTATTTCAAGTATAAGTATAATATAGTCTTTTTACTTTGATTACATTTTTGTTTGTACTGAAAACTGAAATACAAAATCTAAACAAATGAATCTATATACAAGTTATACCCTTGAACGGAAATAGAGTTAGTGAATGTACGTGCTCCTTCATAATGTATTAAATAATATGTAATAGAAGCTGATGGAAAAGAAAGGATTTATTCAAGAACCTTTGTACGTATATATGTATTTACACATACTGATAGACAGTATGCTATGTTTCAGTATAGTTTATGTTAAAACACCTTTTCTTTTCTAGTTCAGCCATCCGTTCCTTTCTCTGCTACCAACTAAAGTGGGGGATAGATAATAGATACATAATATAGCATAACATACACTATGTACAATAGACAGTATACACCATCAGTACAATAACATTGTTTCCTCTTTCTTCTTTTTTCATATCATAGTTCCTCATTGGAAAGAGACTTTTCACTCTACTTCCCTTTCACTACCTTGTTTATCATGTCTGTATAGTGGTATAATATTATAAAATAAGGGAAAGTAATTCATTCTATACCATCCACTCGTTCGACCTCTATCTCTCCGTGATCTTTATCGAATTCGAAATGCTTCCTCTACTTTTCTTCTATACTTCCTTTTTGAATATCGTAGTAGTAGTAAGACGGGACTAACGTGGAATTGAGAAGTTCTAAAATGTAGATTGTAATACCAACTTTATCCCTTTCATCATGTCTGGTACTAATGCCAATTTCTCCTTTATGTACCTGAGTATAGGATATAGACCGACTTTCTTTTCCCTTTCGTTCCCACTTCAGTGACATGGCTTAATACTTGAGAAGCATTAAGATTTCACTTTGTAAATATCCAATTTATTTTAAATAATGTTAGTCTCGAGGCTGGAGTAAATGGAAACATAACTCTGTTTATAGCTATTTTTGTACCATAATACAATCTTGCTAAGTTTTTCAGCACACAATGATTTCGTATCCGTATAATAGGCTCTGTATATTGTATTTAAGACATTCTCAACCTTTTCTAACTGCTACCTGCATGCTTGTATGTAGTATGTCAATATTTTACATTGAACTGGATTATTTTTACGTAATAGATACATATTTATATATATAATATGTTTTCATTTTATATTATGATAAAAGGAATTGATTTTGTAACTGTTTCTATTTATAGGATACCGTAGAGATTTATCTAGTCTTCTTTGTCTGTTACCTTGTGTTGGTCCCACTTCAAGTACATGCAGTACTTCGACAGCGTCATATTCTTCCTCGACTTTTTACAACCAGTATAGCATTGGAGCTTGGGGCAGTATTAAGTAATGTAATTCACAATTTGACGTTTTGTCTCGATGGAGTTGGAAAACCATCATTATCCGTCTTCGGAGATATACTCGACATCCTTGCAAGGGTAAATCCATAAATAAATATTTTTAATAATAAATGATAGTTATTCCGATAATCACATCCGACATTTTATGCCTCAAAGGAGGATTTCAGGTCATGAAAAAAAAAGTTTCTTCGCTGTAGTTTTATTCACGTACCTATATTATGTACAGTGTACAGTCATAAAAAAATACCTTAGTCCCTATGATTGCTCAGTGTTCAGCTTTTTAATCTAGCAAGTTTCCATTTTATGTACAAGAGCTAACTTTTATTTTGTAGGGAATTGAAACGTTTATGGTTTGTCTCACAGTTGTACTACATATATTATCATTTCCAATTTTAGAGTATGTGTAGCAGTAAAAGTCTATGATACATAACAGTTTTTTTGTTGTTGACATTGCATTCCAGAATACAAACAGCTTGCAGTTTTTTCAAAATTTTAAGCAAAAAAACAGGCCCATGCCAAGTCATTACAGTTTATATTCTCTTTTCTCTCCTTTTGAGAAAACTAACAAATTGAGCATAGGAAATGTAGTATTTTTTTTTATTACACAGTATAATATTTTGTTACATACAAAGAAAAGAATTTCTGCTCTGTAAAAACACAAGAAAACATTTTGTTTCAATACAATTGTTTTTAAAAAAAACAAGTTTGGGCAAAGTTACACACTTTTGGGCAGCGCAAATAAAGAAGAGTCAGCGTAAATAAATAGTCTATTGAAAATTTAGCCAGAAAAAAATCCAATACAAATTATGACAAATATCTACCATTACATGTGCAGGGAAAAAGTTTCAAGGAATTTTTGATTTCATAATTTGGAATTTTACTATAGTCAACTGGAAGATGATAATCAAGTTATACAATATAAATAAAAATTGCTTGATATTTAGATGAAATAATATCATAATATTATAGAATTCTACATGTTTTACAAACATCAAAGGGCATAATAATATACTCATCACGTATTTTGTACTATAATATTTAATATTTTATTGATTTTTTTCTGTTTCATTTTTTAGGCCGTTTTCATGCTTATCCTATTAGTTCTGGCGAAGGGCTGGGCAGTAACACGAACTGAATTAACTAGTAAACCATTCATCTTCAGTATCTGGGTTCTCTATGGTGTTATTCACATTCTACTTTACGTCTGGAATCAGGTGAGAGATGAAAAATACTCTTATGTTACAACATGAAACATCAAATTAATTTCTGTCTACTTTGTTTGTGTGTACAGTGTTTACACAAAAATGAACTGCATAACTAGATAGGCATAGCCGTTTTGTAAACAGTCTAATGCTCTAAAACATATTGCACTTAAAAGTACAATACAAAAAACTATACGTATGCATGTGTATTGATTGAAATAGCGTTGAAATTACAGGGAAGTATAACTACAATATTATTATAGTTGGAATATTCTTTTAATAGAGGTAAAAAGAAGAAAGGTCGCAGTGCTATTCAAAATAAAGTCAGTGTGTAGCATATATTTCCTTTTTTATGGTACATAGTGTCCATGTGTCATTGCAGCTTATCTTGATTACTGGAACACATATTATTATATAAATGCGACTTCAATAAGTCAAATCAATAATGCATATATACATATATTACATATATCATATATGATATAGATAAATTACATATTGCTTCGGGTACAAAATTGAGAAAAAATATTACCTAGAGTGCTGTACTTTGTGCTGGTCGTTAGCTCCAACGAGGAAAAAATGAATGCAAAATAGTTGCATACTGTCTCCCTTTAACTTTTTACCTCTCATAACTTACTGTGCAAGTAATGACAACAGGGAAGAACTACATTTTATACACCATGAAAGTTTTACAAAAATGATTGCTTGCAGTATGCGTAGAATGGTCATTTTTGTATATATATATATATTATACATATTATGTGTATATCTTGTACAGTACCATATTATTCGCATTAGAAAAAAGTTTTTCACTTGTATACTTTTATGCTAATTTTCAGACTGAAGTTGATGTCATTGAAGACATTGATGAATACCAAACATGGCCAGGATGGCTAATTTTAATTCTTCGGACAATCATTATGTTGTGGTTTGTGTATGAACTAAAGGTAAGAGAATGAGTTTTATGCCGATTTAAAATATTTTATGTTGGAAGCTATAATAATATGCGATCTTGTATTGTTACATACACATATTAACTTTTATTCTCCACATCTTTTTTACTGTAGTTATAATTTGAAGTTCGACAATAATCATTATTATTATCGAACTTAATAAAAGGTTCTTAATTCCATCTAAATAAATCATCCTACATTTGGTTTTTTACAGGATACGATGAATCATGAGCACCAACCGCATAAACTGAACTTTTTTCTACACTTTGGAGCTGCGGCACTTGTGTGGTTTATTTATCTTCCTATTGTTGCACTTATTGCATTACAAACCTCTCCATTATGGCGCTCAAAATTATTACTAGGTAATAAAAACAATTTCACCTTCTGTATTAGTTTTTTAATAGAAAAATATTATAAGTCTGTCAACTGTCAAAAAACTGATTTTTTCTAATGTTTGGTTTTTTTTTTTTTTTTTAAAAAAAAAATGTTTTTAGGAATTACATATTCAGCAGATTGTCTTGGATTTGCTGTTATGACTCATTTATTATGGCCAACTAGGTCACAGCAATACTTTTTACTGAAAACGTCCCTTGATACGTCCTTGACTGATGGTAAATAGTAAATAATGATATCATTGTTGCATAAAGGATATTGAGATTTTTTGTATTTGTATTTTGACATGTATATTTCTCAATTTAAAATTTAAAACTAAGAAAATTCATGTATTTTATAAATTATGACGGATCAATTATGAAAATGATGATTTAATGTATACAGAGCTCGAAGAATTCAATGAGGCGCCGCATGTCGTAAACCCATACGCTCGACGTACTAATCATTGGTACCCTGTCAATTATTCCTTTCAAGATGTATCGTCTTCAAACAGTCTTGTCAACTTGGGGAACGGAAATCACAACCATTATCCAGATGATAAAGAACCTTTAATAATTACATGAAACATTTTTTAGTACTGTAGTTTGCATACTATTACTTCATGCTTTCGTTTTTGATGAATAGTGAATAGTTGTATTTTTTGTTTCATTTTACACACCTGTGTACACTGTATAAATTCTTGTGTCATAACATTACCATAGATCGATAATAATTACTACTACGAATGGATAGAACCAGAACAGCGTTTTTTTTCTTGTGAGTTCAGTATACACTACAGTTAAATTGTCATTTCATACATTTGATTCCCTTTTCACGTATACTGTATACTAGATTTTATGTCAATTTATATTCTCATTATACTCATAATATATAATACTATCGGTTCTTTGTTCTTATTTTGTTTTCTTTCTTTCCAATTACGGATACCTACTGGCGAGAGTATTCGCGTGTAATTTTTAATGCCACCTTGTTTCTTTAAGTCTCACTTTTAAAGGCTGTTATTATTTTTGTTTGTTACTTGTCAATTGTCAAACCACGTAAATTTTAGTTGAGCAAGTGGTGACGTTTGTCACAAAAGTATGTTGGATCTTATATTTTGTTTAAATTTTGAGATGTAACACTGAAATGTATCGGCTATATTATAGATTTATAGGTATCAAATTGTTATCCGTTTTGTTGTTGGTAGTATGTATTTATAATTTATAAACGTATAGACTACGTGTAGTCTATCAAATTTTGGATTTCCTACTTGTTTTGTGATAAAATCTTCCTAGTTTAATAAAATTTATACTTGTAGTAGTAAGTAGATTACACTTGTCACTTTTAAATATTAGTAGGGATGTATAAAAGGTGCTACTATTTTGTGTAATACATAACGAAGACGATGATTATTATTGAAAATGTAACAATGTAATAATGTACTATATACTTAAACATTTGAATTCACTATATATTCTGTATAGTGCTTAGAGCATCCAAAACGAGAAAATCTCGTTCTCGTTCTCGCCGAGATTTCGGGTTTTGAGCGAGAACGAGATCAACGAGATTTTACC
>JAQGBH010005009.1:0-15323 GCA_034698265.1 Sminthurinus aureus
AGCATTTTCTCCAGCTGACGTCACAGGTTCATAAACCACGCCTCAAAATCTTCAATATAGGGATCTGCGTACACCTGGATTTTTGATGCTTTTCAAAATAAACAACAACTTTCAAAGAAAACATCAGAATCAAAATCAAAAGAAGAGTCGGATGATTGTGAAATTCCTGGGTTTCATCCAGAAACTGGAATTTATGACTCCTCATCATTTTATGCTATTATTCAAATGGCCAAATATAAAGAAGTAACAAAAGGGATTGCTCAGATTGCTTTGGCCTTGACTAGAATTCTTGAAGCTCGAACTGATTTTTTTCAACAACTAGAATCAGAACTAAAAAATGAAATAGAGAAGACGCGATTTCAAGATTTCATCACTCTATCTCTTGCCAAAATTTCCACGTCCCATGTTGTGAGTAAATATACTGACCATGACTTCTCGGCCCATCCACGCCAAGTCCCAAAAGTCTGGGGTTTTGCTACTCAACCCGTTTTTAAGCTCATATCTCATGCTTGGGGCGACAATTCGATGCGTTACATGATTCCAGAGGTGAAAGAAAGTGCGCGTGTAGCTGCAAGAGACTTAAAAAATGGAGAGGAAGTTGTGGAATTTTATTGCCATCCTTTCACCAAAGAACCTAAGCAACGGCGACAAAAGGAATTGTTCTCTGAGTTTGGATTTAATTGTAGCTGTGCCGCCTGCTTGAATGATTGGCCATTGATGGAGAAATTGGAAGCTGAAAAAGACCGTCCTAAATTTTGCTGTCCTCTCTGCTCCCATAAAATTCCACCACAACCGGAAATGATGACTAAGGAAAATTTTGACAAGATTTCTCTCAATTCTGGAAATAATTTTATTTGTCCCCAGTGCAAATCTGAATACAAGGAAGAGGAACTCATGACTCAATTCAAGAGAAACTCCATGGCTTTGACCATTGCAGAAAACTTGATCAAGAAAGAGATGGGACAGGAAACGTTGGCATCTTTGAAAGCTGCTTCTACATTCTTTAAAAATCATATTATTCCACCTTTATATCATCAAGAGAAATGTAAAATTTTGCTAAAACAGGCTTTTGATGTTTCTATTGCGGAAAACTATTAATAATTTTTTTTCCTCAATATTTTGTTTTAAAAACGTTGATTTTTCAACAATGATGATTTACTGTGGTCTTTTTTGTTTTTGTGTACTTATTTGAAGCATTATTAATTAAAAATTATTACAATTTTTCTACGTATAATATCGTGGGTGATATAACGTTATAGGACAAAAGCGTAGTTGCTCACTTGCAAAAACGGACAGATTACATGTTGTAGCACACACATCTGTCTTCTGTCCACTTTTGCAAAAGAGCAACTACGCTTTTGTCTCATAACGTTATATAGCCCACGATATGTTCTTCTATGTATAGAGAAAAAACTCGTGTCATAAAAAAATGAGACTGGTTTCAGATTATTTTTTGAGTTTTGGATTTTCAATTTTAATTTTTGTAAGGATGCTCCAATGGATTTTGGTTAATGTATTTATTATTATGTGAATCAATGAAATGAGGAATAAATCAATACATTTTATTGTAAACTGGAAACTCTGAAATCTTCCGTGAGGAAAATGCTTAATAGGTACTTATTTTATTCTCAAAAATAAACTTTACACGGTCATCTCCCATCAAATGAAGTAGTGAAATTAATTGCAATTATATGTCAACAAGAGAGATTTTTGTGATTTTTTCTGAAATTCCGATGCTTTTTGTCTTGGCAATCATGAAATTATGCGAAAGTTAGACGCCGTTTGAAAGTTTATCCGTTGTTTCCAGCACTTGAAGTGGAAGATACTTCTGTTGCATATTTTACATAAAAGGCACTAGGAAATCTATGGTCTGTTTGGCCATAGATTCTAAAGTCCAAATGGACTTGGCAAATCAGTTTATGTAGTTTACGTTTGCGAATCCACAAGAAAAATTAAAAATGCTTGTTTCATTATTAACTCGTGAACAAATCGTATTGTTTTACAAAAATATTTACAAGGAATAATTACAATACAATTCCCATAACCGATATGTGAACAGCAAGTACTTTAAAAAATTTAATACATATAGATGTTATTTTGTTCAAATGCATATTTAGTGCAGCTCAACCTCGTCGTTTATAATTCGCTGCGAGAATAACCCCCAAAAGTTGTCTGAGAGTCAGCGAAGGGATTTGGTCAATCTGGATGGAAATTTTACTGAATTCCTCCTCTTCAAATTTCCTGAAAAGTCCTTTGAGATCCAGTTGATTGTAAACGTTTTTTACTGCTTCAATTTTTAATTTGTCGTCCTGTCCAATGTTTTCCTGTAAGAAAAGAAGCAAAAATGATTTGTAACACTTGTACATTTTAATACAATTAGTTGAATCAGTCAAACAGAATTTTGTAAAACAGTACCTTCATAATTTTCAGTTGATTGGCATCAGCCAAATCGAGTGCAGTGACGAGAAACCAGGTGCATTTTCCGTCTTGGATGTCGGTTCCTACTTTTTTAGTCTCTTTCACGTCGCCGTAAATGTCCAAAAAATCGTCCTGAACTTGGAAAAGATGGCCAATTCTCATCAGAATTTCCCCTGCACTTTCAGTCAACTTTTCATTTTCAAAACCAGCCTACAAAATATTCACATGAAAATTCAGCTCCTTGGTTTAACTTGCACATTAAAAGTAATGCCAAAATACAGGGGAAAATGGAAGCTTACGATTTTCATGCCCAAAATGACGGGGTAGTAAAAAGAGTAGAAGCAAGTTTTGTACTTGACAATTTTCCGATACGTTTCCATGGTAAACCTACAAATGTGATACAGGAAGAAATTCAAAATGCAAATTCACAAATCTTTGTACATTTTACAGTACATTTGAAAAGGTTGGATGAAACAGAAACTAGAAGATTAAAATGACGTACAAGTTTTGGTGTTTGTTGAAATCGAGTCGAGTGTCCAGACTTTGACCTTTCCACGTGACCTGGGTCATCGAGTGAAAAATGTCTGTGATTTCTTTGGCCAGCATTTTGTTTTTGACGTGTTTGTTGATGAGTGAATAAATTGACTCATAAATCAGAAAGGCGTCCGCAATGGCAGTGCCAACGCCAACATTTTCCTGGAGATACCAACAACTTTTTCCTCTCCTCGTCAAACTCTTGTCCATGATGTCGTCCAAAATCAGAGCTTTTGCCTGGAGCTAAGAAAAAATAAAAATAACGTCGTGGTTCAAATATAACTCTCATTGTCAGTTTTTATTTAGACATTTCAAGTCTCAAATCTCAAAGGCAAAACTTACAAATTCGACACACCAGCCGATGATTTTGGCCAAGCTAATGTTTTCTTCGTCTTCTTGGATCTTGTCAGCAGATACCAGAGCTTTGTAAGTTACGTAAACCATCATGCCTCTTCAAAACAAAAGGCAAAACAAAGCAACGAATTGAAAGTCATCCCATTCTTGAAATTCATGATGGAAATTCCTACGACAGAAGGTTAAATCAAAACAGTGTAAATTCTCACCTGCCCTTTTTCCCATTGGGGACATTTTCATTTATCGCGTGTCGGAGCCATTGATTTGTCCACTGCATTTCCTCTGATCCGTCGTCTTGATCATCGGATTCCGTCAAATCCTTCACCAACGAAGGGAAAACAGATTCAAAATCCTCTAAAAAACCGTTAGTGAATAAATCCATTTTAGTCAAAGTTTTCTTCTCTAATTTTCTGCAAAGGCTCTGCTGTCTGCTCTTCTCAACTCTTTGATTCCTATTGTGACTTTGTTTCAATTTTGTTCTTTGCAGACACAAGACACACAGAATAGCTTCAAGTTGCAAGCAATAAAAATTTTGACGGGGGATGAAAAACTTGTTCATTTTCCATTTTCCATCTCGTTTTCTCCCCTACTCAACTTTTCCATTTTTCTCTAGAAATAAAAATGTAAAAAAGCCATTAATAAATTTGCTGCAATAATTTTATTGTTATTTCCAAGAACAGATCACAGGATTTGGTTTGACTGTGGTCATAAATGAGTAAGAAAAAGAAAACCACCCAAACCCCTTTTTACAATCTTTTTGCATTCACACAGAACTCAATGTTAACAGCTGTAGATTGTACATCGCAAACGTCAGATGCCAAGTGCCATTGACAACAAATGATCAAAATTACTTGCCACACACGTGCCGGAACTCGTCATTTTTCTGAGAATAATCACAAATTGATCACCATTGCAACTTTTTATTAGCCCGTGAACAATCTACAACAAGCTCAGCTGACCATTATCGATTGTCGACTTGTGATAACCTCTAAATTTAAAAGCATTTTCTGTCTCTCGTTAACTAGCTTTCCGTCGCTGTACACTTTCCACACTTGATGCTTCATTCAGTTTATTTTACAACCGACACGAGGCATCAAAAATCAAAACCACCTAATAAAATGTACCTGTTACAACACAACACAAGTCAACGCAACAAAGAACACGGTAAACCTGATTTGTGCTTATGCATGTGCTTTAAATTCAGCTTGAAATGAACTACTTTCAGTTGGAGTTTGAAGCAAAGTGGAAATTGCGTCCAGGATTCCAGGAAATACTACTTTTTAAACAGCGTCGTAAAACTTGGAGTAAAACTTCTTTGGTTTGCTTTGGTTCTATGAGGAATAATTCCAAATTCCAATAATTTATATCTCACAACTTTTCTACTTTGTACATTTCTTGTTTACTGCGTTCCTGGAAAGAAATTTGCATGTGGGAAAATGGACAATTTCTTCTTGGAATTGAAGATGCAAAAAGGAATTCTTGTTTTGCAAATGGAATGAGTAAACGATTAATTTGCAAGCCCAATAAAAGCCACGGCATAAATTAAATTTCAATTGAAGCCAACCAAAGTTAAATATTACGAATGACTGTGAACTGTGAACAATTCAGTTTCGTTTGTTCAATTTCTCCAGCCAAAGAAGTCTCATTTCCACAGAATTTCTCCTTCACTCATGTATACTGTCTAAATAAATCCAACTTTTAAGTTTTCGTTGGAATCCTTGGGTAAGAATCACAATCACAATGCACGCTCATTAATTTCTTTAGAATCTTGATGAAAAATTATTGGTTTCAATTGATTTCCATAGAAATAGACTTACAAAGATTTTCTAACTATAGATAAATGTCGATTTTGCCTCAGGGCTGCAATATATATATTTCATGCATCTTTTTTTTTGCTTCCTTATTTTCTGTACAGAAAATCCCTCAAAAACTCGAAATGGACGGAAAAGCTGAGAAAAAATCTCCCTTGCACTTGAATTTTGATTGTGGAGAGGTAGAATTCAGAGGAGAGAAAGCGGTGGTCAAGGGTTCTCTGCTCTTTGATTTTGTTCATGAATTCCGTCAGCCGAATGTTCCAGCCGTTCAAGAAGTTGGTGAGCAGATAAACAAGTGGATTGAGGACCACCTACGTGGATCCGGATCTCCGGAGGCCCTCGAGACTTGTCCCTGCCTTTTGAAGCTCAGCGCCTATACTATTGCCTACATGCAGCCTGCTGCTTACACAAAAAATACAAGCAATAAAATCAACATGAGAAAAGGATTTTGGCTGGCCCTCATGAACGCGATCGAGTGGTTAGCTGACTTTTTGGATGACGATGAAAAATATCAACAAGATCCGAATTTCAACAAGCTCTGCAAAAAATTTTCCTCCACGCTGTATAAAATTTTCAGTTTCAAATTTACCGACAAAGAGGAGCTCAAAATCCATGTTGATGATTTTGGGCTGTTCAAAAGCTATCCAAAATTCCACAGTGTATTTATCCTGTGGTTTGATTTTGCCCATGAGTTTTATGCCGATCCTCTCATGCAGGAACTGGGAATCAATGAGAAGAAAATGCGTTCGTTGGGGAAAATACTAGAGCAGCAGTACATGTCAAACAGTTGGATGGACGGGGCTGGGCTGGAAAAAGTGGACAGTTTTCATCTCTATTCTCTCCGTCGGATGCACAGTGGCGCCGGGATCACGCAAATCACCGCTTGTGCAATAATGGACGGATTTTGCGAGCCCGAACTCAAGTACATTTTCCGTGAGCAGCATGTGGAACATTTTAGATTCCTGTACGTCACAATCATCGCACTTGTTAATGATCTGTTAGGTCTAAAAAAAGAGCTAAAAGCGGGAGAGGCAAACAATGTTGTTTTAGTGTTGCTGAGAAAAGGAAGGAGTCTGCAGGAGAGTGTGAACAAAGCAATAAAAAAGCACGATCAGTTGTTGGAAAAAGCTCGGGAACTCTACAATTTTCTACAGAACGAGTGCGAAAATGATCCGAAGCTTTTGGAATACTTGGACTTGGTATTGAAAGTCTTTTCAGGGATTTGTCAATTTCAGGTTTTGTGCAGTGAACGTTATGGAAATGTCAAATGGTCAATTGACCGAGAACCAAATGTCAAATGTCAATGTCAATGTCAATTTCAATGTCAATGTCAATGCAAATGCATAGGACAAGAATAAAATGAGAATAGAACTTTTGGACAATATATTTTGTAATTCATTTGCTATTGAGTTTTGAGGTGGAAAATAAATGCCTAACTTTGAATTATTCCATTACATGCAAATTTATTTGTTGTGAGCTCGGTGTACTTTATTTTAGGTGTCGGAAACAAATTTTTCTTGCAATTTATAACTTTGGCGTTTTTATTTTTCGTCATTCATGATTGTGTTTTGGGTTTTGGGATTAGTAATATTTATGTATTTATTTACGAAGCATATTATAAAATGTAAAATGTATAATTTAAAATTTCAATGAATTATAGATAATTTTCATTTGACTGTTTCTGCCAACTTTCAGGCTGATAGCAGACAGCGGACCACACAAGCTGAAATTCACGGCTTGCCGTTTGCTGTCATTTGTCACTTGTCACTCCAAATAATTTGGACTGAAAGTTGAAACAACTCGACAGGCAAATTACGGGGAACTCTCCGTCAGATTGGAGTAAAACTTGTGCAGAAAGTTTCGTTGTTGAGCCCAAAAAATGTTTGAACGCTCCATTTTTCAAGGCAAAAATTTCCCGACCTCCAGAGGTCAAAATAGTTAACATGAGGTTAATGCTTATTTATCCGAATGATCTCAATTTTTTACCTAGATAGATCTCATCATACGCAAAATGATTGGAGTGGATTACTTTGTGATTATATGAGTAGTTTTTCCTGTAAAATTTTTCAAAGCTTGCAACTTTGCATGCCTTTTGTTCTTCTGAATGTCCATCAATCATAAATCAAAAAACATCCCAATTTTCTGCCTCCTTCTCAACTTTGTGGGATTGGGCGATGATGACTTCTCTCTCGGTGATTGCCTGTTCCAGTTTCTTGTTGCAGCTGGCTATATAATTTTCTCGCTCCGCCTCATTAACATTAGCGAGGGCTTTTAGCTCACTCTCATGGCGGCGCTGTTGACTCGCTAATTTAGTTTCGAAAGCTAAAACTTCAATATTCTTTTTCAAACGGTAATACTTTCTCGAATTCAATTTATGTGTGTCACTCCGTTTGCTGCTCAGCTTTGCTTTTACATTGTGCATCAGCTCCGTTGAGTTTGGATTTGAATTTGATTTTTGTATCCAAATCCACCAGATCAAATTCCTGGTCCTGTTTGACCTCATAAGCACGGGGTCTTTCAACGTCAGTGTCATTTAACATTTGAGTGAGCATTTCATAACTGGATTTGGATTTGGACTCGGATCCGATTTTTGTGTCATAACTCACCGACAACGGGAATTTATTTAAAAATATTTGAACAGCTACTTTTGATTTCCACAACAGAATCGTCTTTTTTCTCGGTAGAACATCCTAATTTTTCCGACAAGCCTTCCAATTGATTCAACACCGATTTCAAGGATAAAAGCAAAAAGCAGTTGCCGGTAAAATGAGAAAGATGAGCCAAACTTGAAAGACGAGATGAATGTCCGAGTCTTGAAATGAAAGTGGTTTGAATTCCGCGCGAGATTCGTCGATGAATTCTGTTGAATTTCTCCAAATTTGTCGATCCCGATAAAATTTAATTTGTTTCCATTTTTCCCACCACCAAAAAATTCCAGAACTCAACAGAATTTTCAGTGGGTTCAAAATCAAATGTGAAATGTGAATAATTTTCCAGCTCCTCCAATTTGATTTCAAATCCAAACATTTCTTGAACTGATTCGTCTTCTGCCGGTTCTTGTCCATTGTGAACGAATTTCATGCCGAGTTCTGGATGTTTTTTCATCTGCCGTTTGAAGTGATTCCAATAAAACGGAAAATCCTGGGCCGTTGTCATGAAAACGGTTTTTGGATGTCTCAATTTGCTCAAGATGAGATCTGGGAGTTCCTCGGCGCACGTTGCGTTCTGATGAACTAACATCAGGACAAACCGATGGTGTTCTTGACACGACTTGAAATTTTGACAGCCAGAAGTTGAAAATGGGAGCCACCTATTTTCAGATGGACACAATGATTCGCAGATGGGAATTAATTTGAGAAGCTCGTGGGAGAATTTGCTCATCACACGTAAATATGACGGCTTGTTAATCTTAAACTTACTGCTCCTATATTCCGCCAAATTAAAAAGTCCTTTAAAGCGGAAAACGCGTGTAGGACATGTCCAGTCCATTTGTGTGTAGTAGACGAAGAAGCTGCCATCTTTGAGGAAATCCGTCGAGCTGTTCCACTTCGGATCACTTGCGAACGGAAAATCCAGCGTGTAGTCACTTTTGATGATCCCGCGAAATCCATTGACCAAAATCAAACTCATCATCAACCAAACGCCCAAAATCAGGCGAATCGATCGAATCGGAACTCCAGTCAATTCGTTTTTCATTCGATTTTCTTGGTGGATTTTGATTCCTGGAGGAATTTCGTGATCAGGTTGTTCCACCAAATGTCGAACGAGCCACAAAACGAGTTCGGACAGTTTCTTCCAGATGCTGGAGGTTTTTACAGTTTCTTTCCGATTTATAACCAAATCAAGAATGAGGAGAACGGCGACGGTGATCACCATGAAAATGAGCAGCAGAATCCAAACCTCATTTTGAAATGGCGTCGTGTAGATTTGGAGAGTGCTTTTTGTGACGTGAACGCTGTCGCTTGTGATGAATTTGTATCTTTTGCTTCCTGTCCAAATCCAAAGGTGGTTAGACATAGAAACGCCAGTTTCTGGTGCAGCTCTCAGTATTTCGGTATGCAGCTTGTCCAGTGTCCAGACTTCTATAACAGATCTCCCCGTTTTTTGTTTCCAAGTGACATTTTCGACCAGCGAACTTAGAAATCCTTCCATAGTTGACGTCAAATTGACGGGATGAAACCGATCAGCAGGGGACTTGAGTCGGAATGATAATCTTTCTTCGATTGGGCTTGATTGGGGCCTGATAAATCCAGAGTTTTTATTTCTGCTGTTTTTGGTATTGTTTGACATGACATCAAAATAGCACGAAGCTGTGACAGAGAAATTTGTTTTTTGACGAAAGTTTTTTAACGGTGGCTCGGCATTGAATTGATCATTTAAAATGTTCCAGTGATTTACAAACCAGACACCGGAGATTTCCATGTCCGTTTTAGTGCAGTTTTCTTGAGCTTCAGTTGATTTTGATTTAGGGATGGTAACAGCCAGGAATGGAATTAGAATTTGCAAGAAAGAAAAGACGAGGAATCGGGAGAAAAAAGGTTCTGGAAAATTTCCTTTTGGCTGTATTAGCTGCTTCTGACCATCACGATTTTCCGTTTGTGAAATGACATTTCCTTGCTCCGAGATTTCCAAGAAAACGATCGTAAATTTTGCTGCTATTGATGGATTGTTTCTTTGCGCCTGTTGACTTTTCTTATTGAAAGAGGAACAAAGTGCTTCACTTTCAGCGTACCTTTGCATTTGTAATTGCCCACTATTTATTTCACGGTCTAAACTGTCTATTTCGTATTCATTTCTAAAGTTCAGCGGCCAGTAAAACATGTTGATGAAACAAGGAGAATATTTTACTCGAGTCGCTGAGCTCAGTCCGTCATTCAAATAATTTTCGTACTTCTCCCGTGCAACTTGTTGCTCATCTCTCAACAAAAACGGGATTAGAAAATTACGTGAATTTTGGTTTTGCATCGAGCCGATTTGAGCTGCCAGTTGAATTTCTTTGTCCTTTGTCTTATTTTCGTTCAAAATATTCCCAGCGAGATGAATCCAGCAACCGATTTTCGCCACGTCATCCAGAATCGAAACCATGTCAATGTTTCGGAGAGTCGTTCCTTCTATGGGAAACTCAAAGAAAATTCCTTTCCTCGTTTCTTCAGCCAGGGTCAAATTCAATGGATTTTTTAGCAGAAAAACTATGGAAATTATTATTAGTTTCCGGCAAAAATAGTAAAATGCCGCCATTTTGATGGAGAGCGGAAAATGTTAGAAATATTTTAAATATTATAAGCGACGACAGGCAAAAATATAGTCTGTCTTTGTCTTTGACAATTTTTGCGGGTAAAATCAACTGCTTATGTGTCCGTTTAATTTCAATGGTTCTAGGTTCTAGGACTTTACAAATGTTTGGACACATGTGTTTCATACAATGAGTTTATTGTTTAACCGAAAATTCACAGAGGAATTTTTTATATTTCCCAGCAGCTTATTTTAGAATTTTGTTCAGAATTGTCAAACAAAACAATTTTGTAACTTGTTGACGGTTGACGGTTGACGGTGCTTCAAACTTTTGCTAAAAAAACAGGCATCTAAATGCGAGCTTTAAACACCTGCAAAGTAAATGGAAAACACAAAGTCACACCCAATTTTCATGTGGATGATTAAATTAAATTTGCAACAAAATCAATAGGCATCGACGAAACCAAGAAATGAAACGACGAATGGCTTGAAACTCTTACTCAAAACTTTAAAAGGTACGAGTTTTGTTCAAAATAATCAATAACTAATCTATTCTCTTTTATTTATACACAATTCAATTTTTCATGATTTTTTTGCGGTTTAAAAAATTCTCAAAATGCTTTGTTTTCTCCTGTCCAAAAAACAAAAGGAATAATCAACAATGTTTTTCCGCTTACCAGAAAAACAATGCTTGTTCAAAGTTCACAGTTCAGAGTGCGGCATGCTACTCTGTACTTTACTTCTCATCATACTATACATTGTAACTAAATACAATAATTAAGTATAATTGATTAAACAATTTCCTACACAAGGCAGTGACAACACAATTACAAAACAATTTAAATTTTCGCTTACTCACAATTAGACCGTTACAACTACGAAAGATCAAAGCAAAATTTGAGTATTTAGCGTAATTTTGGTAAAACCAAAACTTAAACAAAACACAAGTCAAAATGTCAGGAGATGAAAAAATTGTCTTACCAAAAGAATCCAAAATATGAGAAAAGTCGTTCAAGTTGAGATGCAAATATGATACTTGAGTTTTCCTTAATTTTTTAGTTCAATGCTCAATGCTGTCGTGTCCGTTTAATTCCGCTGGTATGTGATTTTACTGGATTAGTGAAACACATTTTGTGTTTTATCTATGAATTATTATGAGTTTTTCTCGTCAATCGTTAAAGCAACTGAATTTTTAGAGCGATTCTCATTTGATTTGATTTTTCTTGGGGATATCAAAAATAAAACACTGAAACACTTGTGCGACTTGTCGATTGTCGATGTTACTCGAACATTTAGATTTTAGAATGAGAAGTATCGGCATCGACCATCGAACACGTGTGAAGTAGAAATGTAAAATCAAAAATAGAACGTCACGCCCAGTTTTCAACCTCCTTCAATAAACAGTGCTCCTACAATAAACATGCAATAATTATTTTACGGAAGAAAATAAAAAATCTACGTAAAAAGAAGAAAAGGGTAAATACTAAAATATCTTGTGTTTTTGTCTTTTGAGGTGACTTTTTTGCCGGCTTTTGTAGGAGCACAAATTACAAGCAAAGGGTTTTAAATCCGAGTGTATGTATTCGTGACTCTTGAGATTTCTCTTGTCAGCAGCCGCATACGGACAAAACGAACACTGCAAAATAAATTCACAAAATTTAAATTTACACTAAAATTTGCTACTCATTTCATTTACAAAGAAAAGAGAAATAAAAATTTTGACTCGGATTTGATCCGGATTTTACCTTGTACGGTTTTTCGCCCGTGTGTGTTCTTATATGAACCGTCAAATGGCTGTTCTGGGTGGTCTGATGATCACAAAGTGGACAAGCCCAATTGCGCTCTTTTGTGTGGATAACGAGATGAGCTTTGTACGAATTCTTGCAATTGGCTGCATAAGAGCAGAAAGGACATTTCAACTCTCGCTTGTTTTCATGTCTTTTCTTGTGCCATTTCAGTGAGCCACTGTGTGCTGTTTTATACTCACATCCCAGAAAATCACAGGAGAACCGTTTTTCACCCGTATGAATAAACAAATGATAACTGAGTGACTGCTTATTTGCTGGTTTAGAGCTGGTTTTGAGACCAACTTTTATTTTTCATAATAAAAATTAATTTTTCTCAACAAATATTTGAAAGTTGTGTAAATTGTTTTTGTTATAGATGGCTGCACAGATTAAAATACTGAAAATATCCACTCATTTTACACTCAGGGAGCCGAGAGAATCATTTTGAGCAGTCACTTGACCAATTTCAAAATTAAATTAAATCGCCTAAATTTAAATTGACAAAAAATGGACATTATTATAGGCGAGCCATTCAAATAGCCCGCATGAGACCAAAACTGTTTTGTTCCTCATGCAAAAGGACACTTTTTCTCAAAACACGAAAAATTTCTGTAGACCATAACAATGTCCAAAAAATTATTAAAGACCAAGAAAAGGCCTGGAATTCACAAAAATTGAAAATTTTAGAACTTGTGTATTTCTTGTGGTGGGGTCTTGTTCAAAGTATTTTTAGGCCAAAAACCAAGTTTGAAACTTTTATGGATCGCTCGTGAACCAGGATTTTCTGTTTTGGCCATTTTGTGAAGAAAAATGACTACCTTTTCATTTTGCGAGAAAACTATCAATTTTATCGGGGTAGTTCCAAAGTAAAAGTTGTTGGTCTTGATCCAAATTTACTATTTCCGTTTTACTCCGTTCAAAAATGTTGATATTTGGCTTAGAAAGCGAGAGAAACGTTTTCGGGAGTTTCAGCAAGCGCAGACATTAGTTTACTCAATAGAAAATTTTGTTGCTATGGCTTTTCGTAACTAAAGAAAAGACGACATGAAAACAGATACTAAAATGCACAAATGCATTACCTTTATTACTGTCTCTCTCTCTCTCTCGGAGACTCGGGAACCCTCGGAGCAGCAGAGAGTCGAGAGTCGTAACATCTGTTGCTTACATAGAAGACAACGGATACAAATTCACAGTCGCAGCTTCTCTCTCTCTCTTCCCATCCATCCATTCCTCACTTTTCCCTCGTTCATTTCCTCATTTTCTCTCTTTCTTACTCGTAGAAGGAGAGCCCAGTGTAAGTATTCACGCAAGGACGGTATGTGTGTAATGTGTACATGCGATTATTCGTATTTGCGTTCAATGTATTTTTATGTAGTGCAAAGTGCAGAGAGTAAAAAGGAACGGTAAAAACAAAGCACATGTATTTGTAGATGCTTTCAAAATTCAAAATTCAAAAGGCACAAAAAAGCACCAACATTTTTTCAAAAAGCATGTTTTCATGTTAACAATTATTCAAGTTTTTCTGATAGTAAAAAGAAAGAGAGAAGAAAAGACTAAAGAGTTTTCCTTCTTTCTAGGAATTCAGAGGCGCAGGCTACGTAAATTATATTCATGATGTACACCAAGACCAACGCGATTGATTTTCTCCCAGGACTTTTTCCCTTGCTGCTTGCTTCATAAGAATTGAAGGAAGAGAGGTCGGGATTCGAGAATAGTCGGGAATGAATCCGCACAGACTCCTAACATTTCTTTTGTTGTCTAAGGCTCGATGCTCGATGGAATGAAAATGAAAATCTCCGTCCGCATTTCTCATCTCTTCATCTTGTTCCTCAACCGCTCCTTTTACTCTCGCTGTTTTCGCTCTCTCATTTACTGTACAACAGTCAAAATTTCCACATCTTTTCCATATTTCTCCTTAGTCCTCCTCTCTCTTCTCATTTCATTCCTCAAGAAACTTGTCTGAATATTTCTGGAAATTTAGGTTCTCCCATCAAACATCAAATCTGTAGATTTCCTGCTAGAGCACAAACAAAAATAAATTAATCCACCCTTAAATTTAATCAAAATACTCAAAACTCAAGATTCAAGACTCAAGACTCAAGACTTTAATTCATTCTCATTTCGCTTGAAATCCAAAAAATCCCACTTCGTTCCTTTGCCTTTCTGTTTTCTGCCGTAGTTTCTCTCTTTCTCTCTCTCTCTCTCTGTTGAGTATTGAGTAGGAGCATGGAAATTCAAATATAAAAAACTCCGGAATAGAGAATCGAGTATCGAGAAGCGGCGAACTCTTTACTATTTACTATTTACTATACTACGTCATTCACAATTCACACCCAAGAGGGAAAATGAAGTCAGGGGAGATCGCGGTCTTGACCATTGGTGGCTACTTGCTCATTTTGGGTCCCGTCTTCCTCATCCCCTCCATGATCGTCTTTAAGAGGATCCATGAAATAGAAACAGAAACTCTACAGCCATTTAATCGGGGGAAGGATTGCCTGCCCGCTAAAGCACCCTCCTGGTTGAGGAACCAAAAATTAAACTCCACTTTGCCGGCAGACAGTGGCCGCATTATCATGTTCTACGCCTCCGAAAGTTATCGGCATTGGATGGGCGGAGGGATTCCCAAGGATTCTTCCTTTACTGGGGGTGGGAGGAGGATCGGTGGGAAAATTGGGAGACGAAAATTTAAAGGTCGCCGCAGACGTCAAGTCGGTCTGGAATCATCATCATCGTCATCTTCAATATTCATAGAGAATGAAGAAGGGTTTGAAGCTCTGACGGTCCATTGTCACATTTTGGAGCCACTGAGAATATTTTGTACCTGCAAACTTGTCAACGGCTCTGTCCATTTGGTCTTGGCCGTCATCTGGCTCGCTGTGTCCATCATATATTTCTGGCTGCGTTCAAGACGCAGCCACGCTCTGGGATCATCGTCAGCATCATCAAGAGCGGAGGAGGAAGTGGAAGGAAGAGGAGAGCAACCGAAGGGGGAGAAGACGAAACAAAATGATAAATTGTCCAAAATGTCGGATATTTTGCCCTGTATTGCGATCCTCATGTTCCTTGTACTACTCTTCGTGTGCGTGCCGGAGGCTGTTATAAGTTACTGGTGGGGTTCCTATGATTTGAATGCAGTGACGGCGGCTCTGACTGAGGAATGGAAGTTTATGCAAGTGGTGGGGAC
>JAQGBH010005010.1:0-15322 GCA_034698265.1 Sminthurinus aureus
CTATGTTTAACATTGGAAATTCAAATTTAATTAATTTTTTTAAAATACTTCCAATTAAGCTAGAGACTTGAAATTTTTAGGATAGTTAGCCCTTGTACTGAAGTATATGAATATGCAAAAAAGCCTACATGACCGAGCTGGTACTTTTCATACATAGTTCTACATATGATTATAGTATTTGATATGAATTATGAAATATGAAGTGAATGGTGAATGTAAAAAGGAAAAGACATCAAATTAATCCACAATCTACAATCTACAGTCAGATATGTATTTCCGTGTCCGTGTGTACAAATTACAAAGTACAAAGAAAAGATACGCACGAGATTGTGTGGTTTAAAAAAGCGTGATGACATAAAGTATAAAATATCAAATATACGGAGAAAACGCACATGTGTGTTTTTGTTTAAAGTTTGAAAGCACATTGATAATATTTAAAAGAAAAAATGTTTTTACTTTTACAATTTACAGATACAAGTTTTTGGCTTTTGATTTTGACGAGACGGTGGAGGAGACAAGAGACAATTGTAGACTTCTTCTCATTCGCTTGAAAATGGAAGGTTGGGCACTGGGCAAGAATAAAGTTTTCCTCAAATACTACAATGAAGAGTTCTTATCAAGGTATGCTAATGCATTTTAATACTACTGATAACTCCCATTCCGATTCCAGTGTCTACCGCTTTCTCAATTCCTTTTCTTCCTTATTGTGTGCCATTCAGAATCCAGAAAATTAAATGTCTGCACTCCACTGTACACAATGCGATTTATCTATGTGATATGCTGTACGCATTACGCATTACGCATAGCTGCACAAAAACATGTGTAGTATGTTTTATATTTTATATTTTGTAGTTTTTAACTACACAGCTTGTAAAAAAGTAATAAAATGTTCATCGGCAAAAACAGGATGGAAAATGGAAATCATGATACGCATATTACACATTTTTCATGTTGTTTTTTTCTGCTAATTTATTCCAGGTTGTACGAGAATCAAGTACACAAAGTTATCAAGGTTCAGTCCATGATGAGAGCATTCTTGGCAAGGAAGAAGGCAACAACTAAATTTCCACGATTGGCAGCCATTCGACAAGGTAGTATTTCCCGTGGTTTAAGTAAACAAAGTTCTAATGCTAGTTTTTCTGAAGCGGCAGAAAACATAAATGAGGAACAAGAAGAAAATGAGGCAAAACCTGTAGATGGTGGAAGAAATTCCTGATACTGAATAGTGAATAGCTGTATAAAAATGTGTAAAAACTGAACTTTGAGCTTTGGGTTTGGAATACTGAATACTGAATACTTTCACTTCAGAATAATTTATGATTTATGATTCATGATATTGTGTGTAGAAATAAGATCTCTTAAAATTTATCATGTGATCATGTGTAAATTTTTTAAACGTAAATACGTATCTGTATAACCAATATTAATAATTATTAATAATTAATAATAATTTATTATTATTTGTAGAAATTTGCGATGGATGGTCGAGGTTAAAAAATACATAACCAGGCAGCCATAACCTTCTTTATGACATTTTTCCTTCTTTTCTTCTTGTGTTCCAAGTTCCAATTTACTTGCTTTTTAGTAGTATTTCTTTGCATTTTTATTCAAAAAAAAAGCAATAATCATCTTTCTTGCAGAGCTATGAGTTATGAGTTGTGTGAAGGAAAACCCCCTTTAACATTTAACTGTCCTCCATCAATCGCAAATTTCAAAACAAAAATCCATTTTCTTGTTTTCGGTTCTCTCGTAATTTTGCTTCTTTTATTGTTGTACTATTCGATTTGATTTGATTGTGGACACCGGAATAAAATATTTAACTCATTATGTGACATCAAAATACTTGTTGTTGATTTATTTTTGAAAAATAATTTTTCCATAATATTTTTTGGTTTTCCTATCACACACTCAATGCTCAGCACTCGAACAAATCAAAATGCAAAGAAATCATTGTTTGAAGTTTTAAGTACATGTTTCATAGAAAACATTAAATTTTCAACAAAATTAAATTTTTCATGTACAAAAGCGGCAGCTCAATCGAATGAGCGACAAATGTACCCAGGACTCACACCAGCAGGAGGAGGAAGGGAAAGAAATTTATCCGGCTCTAGAAATAACAACAGCGCTCTAAGACCTGGACAACCAAATTATAGTGGAAATAGTACTCGAAACACCACTCCTGTACTTTTTGAAGGGAATGAATCACGTCGTTCCTCTGGATTTTCTGCTTCTGGTTATAATCAAGTTTATTCCAGTAAAGGTAAAGCTCCCTCACCACAGAACTTCAATGGTAATAAATTCAGCAACAAAAACTATGACATTCCTTCTGTCGGCAGTCGTCGGGAGTCATCAGACTATCGACGACCATCATTTGGATTGACACCTGAAAATGAAATTGACACTGGAAGACCACCAAGTCCAAGAGAAATTGCAAAAGCTTTTGAAGCAGCTGCAAAGGAGAATGAAAAACTTGCTTTCGCTGGAAGAAATCAACCTCGAAATCGAGTCTCACCACTTTCTCCTATGAGAGCTGGACCTGGATTTTCATCATCCGCCTACACACCTCAAGGATATGCTTCCCCACATGTTAGGAACAATCAACCTACATCTCAACCAGAATCTCAACCAGAAATCATTAATCCTTTGGAACAATTTACTAATATGGCTACTAATGAAGGACCTTACAATTTTAGGGTAATTTTTGAATTTTTAGTTTAACTCTATTTCATTTTAGGTACATTTTACATGGACAATAATTATTGACATTATAATTCTTTCACTCTTTTGTATTTTTTATACAGGCTGGACTTCGAAAAACATCAAGCAACGCCCTAAATAATAATGGTAGACAATCATCTGGGCAACTGAACTTGAATTTCAATAGTCGGAGTACAAGCAACATGCAAAATGAGTCGAACCGAGTCGTTCTTAGTCCCGATCTTGTTATAGATGGCTTTTGTGAAGACTTGTAAAATTTAATAAGCTATGGTTGATGGTTGATACATGTAGCATGATAGTCAAAGATTTTTGATTGAAAATTTGCAGTCTTATAAAATCAAAAATCATACATGAATGTGAATAAAAAATATTATGAAATATAATGATTACTAAAACGATAAACAAAAATAAAGTACACCAAAATTCCTGTAACAAGAACCAAGAACTTTGCCAGAAAAAGCAAAGAGGAGTTTTCTGGGGCTAAAAAATACACACTTATTTTACACACATGCAAAGTGTGGAGGAGCTGCAAGCTGCATATTGCATATTGCATATTCTTTCCCATTAGAAATGTGGTTAGTTTCTGTAGCAATTATTGAAGAACATGTAACATTTAAAATTCTTTGTCATATATTAGATCATACATCATACCAAATCAAATACCAAACCTGTGCCTTTTTCCCCGCACGTGGAAATGTGCACCTAAATTTGAATTTCGACCCCCCCCCCGGGTCCTGGACTCTGAAATATGTTGTAGCCTCTAAAGTCAGAAGAGGAGAGGGAGGACGAAAAATGCGGAGGCGAAAATATCTAAGTAAAATGTAGCATTTTGCAGCAATTGGAACATACAAATAAGTCAAAATTTTTAGTGAAATCCACAAAAATTCAAAAAATATTCCTCTTCTTTGGTTAAAAAAAAGTCTTCAATTGGATTCCTCTGGAGCTAAAATCTAATTACAAAAAACTATGCAAACCGAGAAATTAAAATTCTGCAGTGGAGTGGTACAAAACTTTAGGTTGACATGACCAATTGTTTTGGAAGAGGTACATCCAAATTAGCTCAATTTGTTCATGGAGATGGCTGTGGAGGAGCAGAAAGGAACTGTTGTAGTCCACCACAACGAAATTTCAATATTACAAGTACACAAGAATGCAACAACACTAATCATAATATGTACAAGGCTCGTCGTGTTCCTGTTCATGTAATTCGAAAATAATAAATAATTAAACCGAATTATCTTAATTTTTAGCATAAACATATAAAATATAAACGTTTCCCTTCTGTAATTTGAAACATACACATAACACATGCTTAAATTTTTTGGATGCTTTTGTTCAGGTTACGTGCTGTCCGTGTCCTTGTGGAAGTAATGGAGAAAATGACAAAGAAGCACCATCTCGCCGACTACTTAATGTGGATGCAATGGAAGAACTTTGCTATTTTACCAAAAACGATGTAAGCATCAGTAGTTATTGTTCCTTCATAATTCATGATTCATTAGTAAATAGCATCTTGTGATTTTGAATTTTGAGTGTAACGGAATATTTTATTGATGAAATCAGGACACACCATACGACTGCTACAATGTTTGTGACTGCTGTGGGGTTGTAACAAAATATGTGTCTAATGATTGTGACGGTAACAAATCGGATGACTGTAATTGTACTCCAGTGAGATATGCAAGGAGACAAAGATTTACATTTCGTGATGACAAGCATAAAGATCAACCGTGTCCTACTCCCTGGCCATTTCCAAACGACTCTTGTTGTCAACAAAACAAGTACGTGATATTTGATATATCGATTCATGTGACCAAATATCTATAATATACAATCTATAAATGTATGTAAATGCAAAACAAACTCTCAACTTCCTTTTCAGTGATTGTGGTTCGGGAGGTGGAGCTGCCAGTTGTTGTTCTAATTGTAATGATGGTTTGCCTAACAAAAGTGGCGTGTATCATTTCAACAAAACGGAAAATCGACTAGTGTATCAAGTCAAGGACAACTGTCCATGTCAACCAAAACCGACCAAATGTTGTAGAGAAGAACCAGAGGAATCTTGTTGTCCGAAGAATATTTCACCTTTAGTTTTTCAACAATTGTGTAACAATCCTTGTGGTAACCCTTGTAGTAATCCTTGTTGCAATCCTTGCTGTAACCCATGTTGTCCTCCTTGTAATCCTTGCTGTCAGCCATGCTACTGTAATCCTTGCAATCCTTCCTGTTGTAATCCATGTTGTATGCCCTATTGCAATCCTTGTTGCCCGTAAATAATTTATTGTTTTGAGTTTTTATCCGCATAAATCCGATTTATACTGCATTAGTTTAAAGTTTAAATGCTTGTGCTGTGATAATATCTAATATCATTTACTATTTACAGTTGTCAGCCTTGTAATCCATGTGCTCCGTGTTGTAATCCTTGTCAACCATGTTGTCAACCATGTTGCCAGCCATGTTGCCAACAGCCACCTCCTTGCAACGTTCAATGTTGTTGTCCGTAAGTACTGAATGATAATTGATGATTAATGATTAGTCGATCTGGTCGTTTTTTTCTCTTTCAATTTTCACTAATGAATTTCATTCATTTTATGTTGTATGCAATTTTGAATTTTGAAATTTTTCAGGCCGGCTCCAGCTCCTGCTCCTGCACCTCAAACTACAGTTATCCCCATGTGCATACCAATTAATCCCCCTCCAGCTCCCCCACCGATGTGCTGTTGCATGCCACCACCACCCAAAAAGAAAAAGAAGAAGAAGAAATGTTGTGACGAGACAATTATTGAAGTCAACAATAGTCCTTGCAACCCCTGTTGTCAACCGTGTAATCCATGCTGCAACCAATGTTCGAGTGGAGGATGCTCTTCTGGAGGAGGGTACACTTGCTGTCAAATTGATGATCCATGTTGTCAGTCAAATTATGGCCAATGTTGCCCCCCGCCACCTCCTCCATGTTGCTACTGAACCATTTTTTAAAACCATTTCCTTTTCAAATTTTTGTAATATTAGTATTTCAAAAAATTAAAGAAATTATGTAATATACAAAATATAAATTATTAAGCATTTAAAAAAAGTTCTTTGCAAGTTTTTGCCGTTTATCTTTCTTTCTTACATTGCATTTCACAATACACATCGTTCTGTATGAACTACAGAAAACATTGTGTTTTTGACGCACAATAATATGCATTCACATTTCACATTCGTCACATTTTCGAGTTTTAACATTTTTATTTATTGTATTAGGTATTAGATATGAGATGCCAGTTGATTCGTACGACTAAGGTAAATAAAGTATATTTCAGGTTTTCAGGCTATTATTAGAATTCGCATTACCGGTTACCGGTGAGTCAGTTCTAATAAAATCAATGTACATACAAATTGCATGTATTTGAAGTTTAAAATTTTCATAAAAGCTTGAGCAATAATTATTACATAGTTTGAAAATCAAGAATCAATGCAGTTTGCATTTGCAGTGTATCTCCTATATCACATATCACATAAAAGTAAATATCAGGAAATCTTCCAACTTCCAACAAAATGTTAATTTACACACACAGATCCATTTTCCATTCAACTTTTCATGTGACTTACACACTTCATAATATCTGTAAACTGTTAAGGATAAAATGCATATACACAAATCACATAATCAATAAAATTAAATATTTTCTAGTTTCTAGTTTATGTAATGCACATAAACTGGAATAAAACAGGAATGTAATTGCTGCTTGGAAAAACTACTGGAGTTTGAAGTGGTAAAAAAGTCTGTAATTTGAACTCTTCATAGTTTTCAACACTCTTTGTTCTTGTACTCCTTGTTGTTGGAATTTTCTTTATTCACTAGATGGTAGTCAAAAACGTCTCTAAAGACCATTGTTGCTTTTGGAAGCAACACATTTCTAAAATGAAAAAAAAACAAATGTTCAATAATTATTTGAATTAGCATAGTTTATGAAAAATGCAATAAAATGTTTTTGGCTTGAAATTATCGTATTATAAATTATAACATGTTATAATAATAATTACTGGATAACTTACATGAAAAACGCAGACGTTCGTGTAAAATAACGTGGAAGACAAACAAAGTCTTCATTTCTTCGAAATGCATTGATAATTTCGACAGCAGCCTCCCTAAAACAAAGTTGTAGAATGGGAATGTAGTGCACAATTTATTTTTAAATAAGTTTGCTCCAAATTTAATTGTATCATGCAGTTGATAAGAATTATCATTGCATATGTTGTATGTATCGTATAATGTATAAGTACCTGGGTTCTAAATTTCGAATAGGTTGTTTTTTGTTGACATCGCAGTCTTTGAGTAGAGCTGTATTTACCATTGTGGGGTACACAGTTGTGAATTTTACATTTTTTGCCTTCACTCTCAGTTCTAACTTTAGCGTTTCAATAAAACCATGTACAGCGTGTTTGGAGCCACAATAAACAGAGGAATTTTTTGATGGGATGATCCCTGCAGCTGAACACATTGTTAGGACGTGACCATAATTCTTTTCAATCATGGAAGGAAGAAATTCACGAAGAATCCAGTAATGTGCAAAAACATTTACTTGATAAATGCGTTCAAATTCATCTGGATTCAGTTTTAGAAATTCGTTGGTACAACCCATAATTCCCGCATTGAGAATTACGACTGAAATATCTCCAACTTCTTTCTTGACCTTGAAACAAAAACGCAGAGTAAAAAGAGTGTGTAAATAAAAACAGTTGTAATTTCTCAAATTCTTTATAAACTCAATGCATCCATGCAAGTCGGAAACAACTGGTACTTAGAAATTCACATAAAAATACTGACTTTATATTATATTATATTGAAGTTCATTACTTGTGAAGCAAGTTGTTCAATCTTCTGTCGGTTTGTAATGTCAATTTGATAGCCAAAAGCCTTTAAACCTTTGGCACGAACTTTTTCTACAATTGAATCATTGTCCTTTTGACTAAAATAAACATGGTAATAATTAATTCACTGGTGTATATAGATATTTCAAACCTTTTCAATATAAAACATAAAATGGTCACTGATAGTAATTAATAGATAATTACTTGATATCCCAACAAACTAAAGTTGCTTTGGTCGTTTCAGCCAAATATCGGCACATTTCTCGTCCCATTCCATTGCCTGCTCCCGTAACCTGAAACAATGAGTAACAAATAAAAATTAGTGGCAAACGTCACAAGCCAAAACTGACAAGGAGCTTAGGTTAACACAAAATGCGAATCACAAATCAAAAGTTAAGAATTAGAACAACGGCTTACCAATATGATTTCATTGTCTACATTTTTCAACGGTGGGTCCACAAATAGTCTATAGATGAACTCAATGTATGCCCAAAGACATCCACAAATTAAGTAAACACCGTCATATAGTATATTTGCTGCTGTTCGAAGAGATTCTTTCGAAATTGGTGATTCTGCCATGTTTATTTGACAATGTTGTACTTAATACTACACGTTTGTGTATTAACTAGAATAATAATAATAATTAGTTTTGCACTTACAACGTGTAAGTTGTAATTAATGTCGTTTATACACTAAACACTCAACTCATACAAATATATTATTGTTTATAGTTTATAGTGTAAATAAATAAGTTACAATATTTTGGCTGTACGCTCTTTTATTTTACAAATGAAAAACCAAACGATGCGATGCAAGCATGAATACTACAAAGGAAAATGTGTTTTATTTACTAGTAACTAGAAAAACTACTAAGTGCAAAGTGCAAGTTCTACACTGGACACCACACACTGCGCCGAATGAACGCAAAAGTTTTCCAGCCAAAAACTTCCTGCTATTCTTTCGGAATCGAATGACGTTCAACACACAAGTTGAAAATGTAGTTTGTAGTTGGTACAACAAACATAAAAACAATTCAAGTGAAGCACACAGAAATCACAAACACATTAGGAAAATCACACCAATAAGATGACGACTCTTCTGCCTTTGAACACGGACAGTGATAAGAGTATGATGAGGTTGATTCTATGTTATGGGTTTTGAGTTTTGAGTTTAGAGTTTTGAGTTTAGAGTTGAATAGTTTCTGCATGTAGAATGTAGAATGCAGACTATAACAATAACAAAGTACTATGAAGTATCAAAAGATATGTATATGCGTAAATATGTTATCCAGTAGTATATAGTATATAGCATATGGGTAATTCATATATTCATTTATTATATTCCAGTTTTTGGTACAAAATCAAGCTTTTCAAAGTAGTTGACCTTCGAATTTTGTTACATATTAGCACACAGTGCAGTGCATGGATTTTTTCCCTGTATGTAGTAGTATGTATTCAGTATTGGCCAACCACCAGCCATGTACAACAGAAATCCACTTGTATAATATATAGTACATAATATAAACTTTGTATTCTATATTTTATATTTACTATCGTATTGCTTGTAAGTTGTAAGTATTAAAATACGTGCAATTATTCAAGTATGCTTTCTGATTTCGTATCAACTATCAGCTATTACCTAATAATAATTAGCATGTAAATAACGGGTAAGCACTTTTAATCGTACACTTTGAAGTGCGCTAGCATATTATTATTATTATTGTTGTTATTTTATTTCGTTTGTAATCTCACTTATCTCTAAAGTTGAAAGTTGAAAGTATTTGAGCTCCCAATTCCCAAGTATAATAATAAAACTGAGTACGGATAATCAGTGACTTTTGTATGTATGGCTGATACAGTCTGCAGTTTACACTCATCGGAAATGTGTTTACCTCGTTCAAACTATTACTCATACGGCATGCCGGTAAATATGTAGAGGCTCGAGGCTTGTAAAAATCAAGACTTAAATGTATTTCCAGTTTACTGTTGACTGTAGATTATGGAACACAGAGAACAGAGAGGGAACATTGAACATTTTCAAATTAATTCCTTCTAATATAATTATGTACTCATTTCACTGCTCATTAAGATATCCATTGCGTGATTGATTAGTGTATGAACAAAGTCATCACGCATCTTCATACCATTATGATATTATGGTGGTTGAACGAAAATACTGTCTTTAAGTAAACTATGAACGTTTCTACAATATTATGGCGTACGTGTGTTTTCCATTTGGAATAATGCGTATTCAAATTTTGTAACAAATAACACTAAGATTAATTATTAGTCTTGTTTTTGTGTTGATAAGAATGACCCCGCGTGCATTTTACTCGGGTACAGAGTACAGAATGTTGCGAAATCTTTTAAAGATTTAACATGCTGGGATTGTTCTTGATTATCATAAATCATAAATGTCGAGCTATGTAGTATTTTCATGCTAGACCAAGTTTTAAATAAAACAGGACTGAGCTGCACAATAAATAATACGTGAAACAAGAAAATATAAGGACAAAATCCAACCACATCTAAACATTACATGATGTGTGATGTGAATCACATCATGTGATACGTTATAAAAGTAGTCATTTTCCTTCTACTTATGTACTTAGTACTTGCATAAAAAATCTCAGCAGAACAAACATAGTAGTTTTGAGCAAGTTTTTTCCACATACCCTGATTCCTGATTACCAAATGCAGTCAATTTGATGATTTCAATTTCCAGTAAACACAGACGTTGCACATTGCATGCATGTGTGATGTGTAGGAATAGCTTCTGGATGCCATTATTTCATGCAAAATGCAAAGTATATATTGTATAGAACCTCCAAAGTCATGCAAAATTTACAACCGGACACAGAGTAGAAAAGGAGGACTCTAAAAGAGATGTAGGTGGGTGGTGGGTGTGATGTGGGATGAGTGATGAAGTCTGCAGTTTGTTGTTAATAGTCGATATGGAAATTAAGTTTTACACATTTAATTGAGATTAAGTGGCATCAGTGCCAGTAGACAGTATACCACATGTGTCCCCTCCTAATAAATTATTTTAGTTTTACCATTTACCACAGCACACACACAGCATTTATTTCTCATATCTTATCTCACCCTAAATTCTAAATTGCCCCGTTTACAAATTCAAAAATTGAAAATTGTTGGCCAAACAGTTAGCATTTAAAATTCACATAGGACATGTTTAAACCCATTTACTTACCCCCCGTTTGTGGACCACCTCCTACAATTTATTGTTGCCCTCCAGCACCAAGACCCAGAACACCCCCTCCTCCTCCACCTCCACAACCAGCTCCATTTATTCCAATATGTATTCCAATGTGTCCACCAGGTATTAAGTACCCTTAATTTTCTGAATGAATTATGTATAGTTGTTGTCATCCATAGTACATACTACACATTACACATGTTTACAATGTTAAAATGTATGGTTAAACCTATTTGTTTTTGAATTAAATAGCACCACCTCCCTGTTGCGTTGTTATGTGTCCAAACGATAAGAAACCAGAAACTTTTGAAGAATGTCGAGCTCGGTGTGGATGTAGTTGTAAAGGCTCGTCAAAAAAATCTTCCAGTTCTAGTTCAAGTAGTCCATCATCATATTCAAGCTATTCCGTTTCATATTCCGGGTACGGTTCAAGTGGGTATAGTGGAAGCTATAATAATAGTGGTAGTAGCAGTTACAGCACAGGTGGTACTACTAGCAGTAGCAGCAGCAGTAGAAGTCGAAGTAAAAGTAAGAAATGCTGTCGACCTTATCCAGATCCATGTTGGTGTTGTCAATATGAAAAAAAGAAGTCACCAAAGAAAAAAAGTAAAAGAAGCAGCACGAGTACTACGGGTAGTTATTCTACAGAGTCGTACTCATATTCTGGATCTGGATCGTAGTTCCAAAAAAAGTTGCATTCACTGTATTTTTACCCGTTTAAAATTTTTACAAAGAAAGACAATAAAATTATCTATTACTGATGTTGAAAAGTATAAAAATGAAATACAGAAAATAAAGAACATACAATTAACCTTACAAAAGTTCTATTTAAATTCTCCATGCTACCGTCATGAAAAATGTATGTATAATTAAATTAAATACAAAGCCAAAACAAAGTAAAAACAAAAAAAAAACGACTTTTAATGGGAGACAAAGAAATATATAACGCGTAATGTGTGCAGAACTCCTTGCAAATTTAATGCAAGACCGGGAATGGCACCTCGTGAATTTTTCTGAGATATTTAGTGAAAAATGTAATTTTGTTTCATCATCAATCATCATTTTAAATACAATTAAATCAGAAATAGTTTGCATATTCAGTTTTAAGTATTTTTAGTTTTACTATGAAGAAGTTGTTAATGTACTTTTCTTACATTGGTACAAATTATAAGTAAGTTTCCTTTGACACTAATTTTTTGAGATTTGAGATACACATGAAACTGTACGAGTGAATGATTGCTAATGTTTTGTTGCTATTTTTTTATGTACATTTTCAAAATGTCATTTTGTTACAGAGGATTGCAGAAACAAGTCGGTGAATTTAATTCAAATTTACAAACAGTTCAAGGACTTTTAGAACATGTCGTCAGCAAAGTTTTGCAGACAGGAGAAGAAACAAGATTATATATGAGCAGTAGAACGGATATAGGAGTACATTCTTGTGAAACTACTGCTCATTTTCTTCTGGATGAAAGTAAATTAAACACTTTTGTGTAGTAATAATGTATAATATGTCATTCAATTTGTCTTTTCTGAGCTTTTGTAGTGTCAAAAAGAAGACGGACAAGAAATAAAAATATTGACATGTGTTTCTGCATAGTATAAAGTTTGTATTTTGTATATTATACTAATCCGATTTCTTTATTTGTTTTAGACAATATTGAAGGTGTTTATAGTCCAGAAAAGCTTTGTCAGCGGTTAAATTATCATTTAGAAACAGTTGAATCAGATGTCCGTGTCAAAAGAATTGTTGAAGTCCCAGAAGATTTTCATGTACGGCAAGCTGATGCTAGAACTTATTGTTATCGAGTAGCTATATCTAAATCAAATGGTAAAAAAAGACAAAAAAGAAATTGCTGATAAATTATTTCATATTTCTTTCCATGTAGCTTGATTCATGTAGATCATTATTCATATTGATTGATATTACAAACCCATCCAATGTGTTGTTATTCTGATATGTTTTGGTTGTTTCTTTGTATTTTTTTTTTAAAATAGATTTTTTTAGTTCTACAAACAATTTTAATCCAAGAGCTGGCGATCTCCCAATATTTGAGGTTTATCGTTGCCAAGTTGTATCTCAACCATTTGATGTAGAAAGAGTACAAAATGCATGTAAAGTGTTTGTGGGACCATGGAATTTTCGTTCATTTATGATGTCAAGTAAAGAAACCAAGGATTTAGACGTTGATGATATAAAGTTTAAAAAAACTTTATATAAAATTTCATTTTCAAGAGCTAGTAGACCAGAAATAAGCAATAGTTTTGATCGAAATTACAATAAATTTGACTTTTATGAGTTGAATATAGAAAGTAGTGGTTTTTTACGACGCCAAGTGCGTCGTATGATGGGTGCACTTATTAGTATTGGTAATGGAAGAATTACTGAAGATGATATACTTTTTATGCTAAACAATCCCCATGAAAAAAATTGGAATCAAAAAATTAAGTCTGCTCAACCTGATGGTTTGTTTTTAAAAGCTGTACATTATAAAGGACTAGAGAATAGAATATTACGTGGCCCATATTCTTAACAATATAAAAGTGTCAAATATACCCTTTTTAACACGAGAACTCTATAAAATAATATACAGTGTTAAAGTGTGTTTAATATAAAATACATAAGAAATATTTCAAAATGAATACCAGCAGTGAAATTATAAATGACAAAAACAGTACAACTATAAAAAATAATGAACAACCACAAGAAATCTCCATAGACGATTCACCACCATCATCTTCAAGTTTTTTGATGCAATTACAAAAAAAACTGAAATCTGGATTACAACCCACAACCACAAAGTTTGTACAAAAAGATGGAACAGTTAATTTTTATAAGAATAGTGGAACTGAAATCCTCATAAACAAAGAAGAATCAAGTAAACAACAATTTGGTTTTGTTGTTGATACAAACCCTGATTTAAGTGTGGGAAAAATATTACCGTGGCTTTATGTATCATCACAAGATGTGGCTCAAGATGTGACTCTACTTAAAGACCTTAATATAACACACATTTTATCATTATTACCAGGATTTCAATTAGTTCCAGTTGTTACAGACTTGATTACAAAGCATTTAGTCTTAGAATTCTATGATGAAGAAATGTTTACCAAGGAAGAAAGAGGAAATACATTAAATGTAATTAGTCAAGCTTTAGATTTTATTTCTAATGTTAAAAGTAGTAGTAGTAGTAGTAACTCTACAAATAAATGTAATGTACTTGTACATTGTAATGCTGGAATGTCACGAGCTCCAACAATAGTCATTTTATACCTAATGAAAAAAGAGAATATGACATTTCAAGATGCTTTTGAAAAAGTTAAATTGGCTCGACCAATTACTAAACCTAATGATGGTTTTTTGAAATATTTACAGAGCATATGAAACAATATTATTTCATGGTAACTTGTTCTTTTTTAAAAATGTTAAATATTATATGTACATAGTACACACTGCATTGTACATGTATGAATCTTAAATATGTATTTATTTGTTGAGTGAAATCTAGTTGAATCTTTTACTTATAATATTATTGTGTAAGATATTATATACTGTTTCTTTTTTACAATAATTATTATTGTATGTTTATGACTGAAATCATATTCACGGATGTTATATTAAATACCAGAAAATATAATATCAAGCTGTTTTCAATTTTTATTAATAAACTTTCACTTATTGAAACAAATTCAAAAAATTAAATATATTATGTTGGAATTTCTTATGCTTGATTTTCAAGTTTCAAGTCAGTTTTTATTTATTTATGCATGGTTCATCTTATATGCATCGTGTAAATTTGGTGTGAATTGCTGAATAGATTTAAGTAAATTAAAGTAGAAAAAAATATTTATTGCACAATGATTCCGGCAAATTAATTTATGCTCAAAAAATGAGTTAGCTTAGCTGGAATTGTTAATCATCAAAGTTTAAGAACAATAAAAATTATTGTTATTGTGAAATTGAATTTAACATCAACCAAAGTTATTTCTTAAAAAATAAAAAATTTATAAGCTTTATTGTTTTTGCTCATTGATACATACATTTTGGGCTTCAAAATTAAAGCATGGAAATAGTTGCCGGTTTGCGTTGTTTAAGTTTTTACACGTAGGAGCTCTTCGGTCAACAAGATGTTAATTTCTGATTTTCAAGTCCAAAATTCTTCTTTTCCAGAGAGAGAGAAAACCTCTAATCATTAGAATCTCCTGATCTAAATCCTTCTACACCAAGTCAAGGAAGGATTTACTGGGCATGTCTTTGATGTTCATAAAACATGTATACTTCAACTGACCGGTTTTTACATGATATAAAATAATATGTAATACAGTATATACACATACAAATTTCATAAAATACAATGGTGTACAAATGAGTATGATTTAGGTGAATATCTCCTGATTTTGGGCGGCAGGATGAACAAAATTTTTTATTCGCATACCTGTATAAGCAAAAAAAACAAAATCAATAATCAAATCATCTGTTTTTAGTACAATTGAATTCGTGTTATTCAATGTCGGATGCAAACATAAAACTAAA
>JAQGBH010005011.1:0-15315 GCA_034698265.1 Sminthurinus aureus
TGTCATTTGATAGGAATTTGGACCAAAGAGACACCAATATGACACCACATAATATCGACACATATTATTTCAAGGAACATTATAAATAACATTCTTTTTACCTATATGTACATAATACGCCTTTATGCATTATGCAGTAAACAGTCGTTAAAGCTAAATAAAATAGTACGATAGTACGATGCACAATAAACAAAATAATGACTAACGAGAATTAGATTCGATACGATTTTGATACTACCTGGAATCGTAGGAATTGGGAACGGCAGGAGGACGATAGAAATTCTGATACATATTGTAATAAGGATCAGTTGTGCGACTATGCGAATAAGGGGTTGATCTGGTGGGTTTGAGAGAGGCGTAGGCATTTGAATAGTAAATTGGTCCATAGTGAGAAACTTCCGTTCCGTACGGTTGATGATTGATTGAACCCGTTACAACTCCATCAGCAAGTCCTCCTCGACCAGCTGCAGCCACTGCAGCTCCATGAAATAGACTACTAGTAGTGGCAGTCGATCCTGGATTGGCAAACCGACGAAATTCAAAAAGTCCTTCTGAGTCTATACTTGATTCCTCTATCAAAACAAATAAAAGAAAAATAGGAATTTATTCATCTGATGTCTGATGTATTACAAAAATTGAGTGAGTGCAAAAAAAGTTTCATGATAATAATAATTTGAAGACTATTATATACAATACAACATTTAGTCATGTGTCATGTGCATTTGTAGTTTGTACACATAAACTTCTACTTTCTGCTTCCTACTGTCTGCCTGTCAATAAAAAAGTAGATGTAAAGTAATTACAGAGCGTAATATTCAAGTTTAACTCCTCTCGTTATGACTTATGACATGAATAAAAATTTTCTTCATAAATCAAGGAATGGCAGTCATTTTATCATTCCATGTTGGATTTTGGATATTGGAAGAACTATGTACAAAGTTGAAATGTTTTGAGAATTGTTGAGTCAGGAAGGTGCGAATCGACTGTGTTGAGTTATGCCGCACTTTAGACTTGAGACATTATGTAGTGAAAATACATTATGCATTTTATTTATGACGTTACACATTGCACTGACGTGTATTTTGTATTTTGTACATATTGTACATCTTTCTTCTAAAAACTAACATGATAAAGAGAGCAGTTGAATACTGACTTGTTCTTTCTCGAACCTCGAACAAGGGAAATGAAGAAATAGCTAATACTACTTCTGTATCTGTATTCTGTATTTGTGTCTTTGTCTGTATAGTCTGTACATACCTAAAAGCGTGAACGTATCGTAAGTTGAGAATTGAGAGTCCCGGTGTTCAGTGTTCAGTTTTTACACCCGTACGATATTATGAACAACGAGCAACGAGCAACTAGCAACTAGCAATGTACAATGTACAGTTGTAGTTTAGTTTAGAGTTTAGAGGCTGCGATATGACAGGAAGGGAGTCTGTCAACGAAATTAATTGTAGAGCAAAGAAAACATGGGATTCTCACAATGCCCACTTCTCAATCCCTTTAGAAAGATGCTCGACAGAAAAGACAGGACTGTATAATGGATGAATGCTTGTCATTAGTCTCTTTCCACGTGCCAAATATTGTCCTCAATTTTTTCCCTATTCGTTGTCTCACTCCTTGCCTTGAATTTGACTACTTGCAACTTATACTTGAGCATATTCCAATATTCCATATTCCATGCCTGCTACCATAGCAATATGCATGCATAATGTATAATATATTATAGCTACTAGCTACAGCTATTGTGCACATCTCTGAGAAACACCATCAGTAAATTCAGTAATTGCATTTTACATCCTAACTTGTAAATTCTATCTTCCGTCTACAGAGATTCGGAGAATTTCAAATTTCAAGTGTCACAAGTCACAACTCTACGCATTAAATTTTTATCCACAACGAAGATACCACACAAAATATGAATACGTCAAGAGAAAAAACAGAGTAACAGACGAGGCGCTACAGCTTTTTAAGACAAGCAGTACTGTGCAACTTTTAAATTCTCATTGCATGAATTACGAGTTATGCGGAACTCATTAGTAATTCCAATGATTATGAAAATTGGACATTTTTTCAGCTCATTTTTTTGCAACCAATGACATGTCATACTGCAGACCGGAGTGTCAGAATTTTTTCAAAGGGTTGTAAATTACGTTACTCTCTAGATTGTTGATACATGCAATAAAAAATCATCCAATTAAATGAGATTAAAGTGCAAATAATATGAAGACAAAGTCATATACCAGAGATATTTAGATATCATAACAGGTTTAGTTTCCTTGTTAAAATGTTTATAGTACATGGAGTACAGAATAGACGTTGGCTCTCATTTTTTGCACTTGAAATGTTTTAAAGTCAGGTTCTACCCAAAATGGTAAATTGTTTAAACCTTTATTCATTCATGCTCAGTGCACATGTTATGTGCTGTATGCTGTATCTGAAGCTACATATTTCCTGAATGAACGACTGACGACTGGTTGAATAAAAATGCAATGAATAACAAAACTTAAAAAAATCAATGAATGAAATCTAGTGTTCAATTTCTATCTTAAGGCAGAATAGATTCCAGATTCCAGATTCCGGATTCCAATACCTTGGATTTTGGATAAACAATCAAAGCTCAAAGCTGCAAAATTTTAACGTGTAAACCTTTAAATGTTCATACAAACAAACAAAGGAGGAGGATAGACTAGACAAAAGTATGAATGAAAGGAAAATCTTTAATCTTTCACATGCAGTGCAAGCGTGTAATATGTAGCATATATAGCAAAAGGGACAAAGAGCTCTTAATTTCACATGAGGAGTGCTGATGACCACGGAAGTAGTTAAGGCAAGTTCTAAAATGATGCGAGTCGTAAACTGACGATCAGGACTGTACATTCTCCACTCTACATTCTATACATTACACATTGTGGGTTTCAACTTTGTTCCTTCTTCTTTTCGTTTTCTTCCAAGTTTTAAAACTATGCATGGATTCTGAATTTCGGTTATTAAGTGTATCCAGTACCCAGTATCCAGATCTAAATAATACAAAACCCGGAGAAGCTGAGTTTGTTCAGTAATCTACACTGGCGTATATATAAATACATAAACTTTATGCTGTGAGTTGTAACCCAGTGTGTTGAGCTCCTACATGTTGTATGTTGCATGTATCCATATCTATAGGAAGTAGGAAAACGATCTCTACAATTCTCCAATGGGATTTTGTACGGAAGGAAAAACTCTAGTCCTAAGATATCCTGCAGTGCTTAAGAAAACAAGGCTGAAAGTTTTCCACCCTCAAATAGCAACTCGATATCGATATCTTATTCTGGTAAACAATACAAGATACCAAATGTCGTCAATTTCAAATTCAAATCGTTCTTACACCTATAAATTATAAATATGATGTTTGATACAAATTTTAGGAGAAAAACCACCCAATGGCATTTAATGTAATAAAAATGTGTACTCAATACTCACAGGAAAAAAACCAGTATATTACTTCAACTTGACGCAATTTTTATCCCTAAACCCTAGAGAGAATAGCACGCGAGAAAATGTACCCGAGCACAAACACTAGAAAAAGTATTGCAAGAGGACACCAAAGAAATATACACAAGCCATTCATCTTCTCATGGGCGCGTAGGGGCTCAAGTAATAAGTACATGCACAATACACAATACAAAATACACACTAAATACTAAATACAAGAACGTTGTTGGCTAGAACTACAAACTAAATCTTTGAATTTTCTTGTGTCTCTTGTGGTCTTGTGTCTAGTGTCTAGTTCTTTCCCACACACTCTGGTTGATTTTTCTTCTTCCTGGTCTTCATCCCTCTCTGCATACGTTTATGTAGAATGTAGATCCAACGTACTATACATGTAACATGTACAATGTAAAATGTACATTATGCACTGTATTTAAGCATAAACTTGCAGGCTAATCCGAGGACAAGATTAGAAATGGTTAGCTTCTTTGCCTTTTATACACCAAACTCATGTAAGAGTCCATTATTATCTTTACACCACTATTCACAAATCCTCATAATGAATGACATTTAAACCCAATGAACCCACACAATTTAACTACGACCCTGTAGCCATTCCTTTTGTACGCATAAACTTTTTCTTTTCCTTTATCTTCTCTTCCTATTTTCTCCTAAACTTTTACTAGAAACTACAGACAGAAACTCGAAAAATGTACTTTTACACAATCCACATTGGCAATGAAATGTACAAAATACAAAATATACTACATATCGCATAGTCTACAGAAGATTGAGGGTGTACAATGCATAACACTTGTAACTTGTACCTCTGAAATTTGAAAAAAACGACAGTTCAGGTTGATACAAGACATCAAAGATGATTTTTTTACCAGTTATTATTATTATCCATGAACAATTTTTTGAATATTTAATTTTTTTCCCTATCCATGCCATAATCGTAAATGTCTAATTATTTTATATTTATTATGGATGGATTCCAGTACAGGAAGGATGGCAATTAAAAATTATTACGGCACGGAAAAATTCATGAAGGAGAAAATAGGATAGGAAAAAGGCACATCCAAAATCCAAGTCTCCTGTTGTATGTCATTTCATATATTTCGTATGATAGAAAAAGACAAGAAGCGACAAGACAAAAAGAGACTAGAAGATATCGGGGAGAATGCTATCATAATGACATGACTTACAGGATCTTCCTCATATTTAAAAACATTTTAATTCCAAGTTCCAAGTTCCAAGTTATGTCATATCAGTAGTCGTTAGCGACGAGACGACTTGGGCTCACGTCATCGTCATACCTCATACCACATGCCTAGATACTAGACACTATTTTTTCTCCTTTTGTTTTTTATTTGTAAACGCTAAACTCTACATATATCTGCATAGTGGTATGGGAGATGGGAGAGTTAGGGACATCATAGCAGGAGCAATATTATATATTATATAATATTGAATAAATATGTACATTGTACATGTATGTTGTATAATATAATGTTTAAACACATACAAGATAAAAGACACTGTACATCTTAGGCCATGTACTGATATTGACAATGTGCATTAGAGTTTAGAGTCTTTAGACTTGAGAGTTGAGAGTGTGAGCTCATATGTAATCGATTTGTTACTACATTTATGCGTGTCAAATGCCACGCATCGGGCTATAATTGGCACTCCGCTCTACACACATACAACATTCCACATCAATATCTATAATATGATGTACATAACTAGAAACTACGTGTAAGCTCGAGACTTGAGATTCAGGCGAAGACGAAGACGGCAGTTGTGATCATCATAACTTGTAACTCGTCTTTTTTCCTTCTTTCTCTAGTCTCTAGCCTCTAGCCTCTAGTGAATTCTAGCAGTGATGTGCCGTGTCAGTTTTTACCACACACGTTCTTTTATCCACAACCACAGTGTAGAGTGTAATGTATACACATGACATGTACATAAGGAGACCAAGCACCCACTGCAAAACGCATACCTCGAATATGGCATGATAATGAGCAATTATGTAGGACAAGTTGTCTTGTGTCACTTTTGGCTCTTGAATTTCATACACAGCATTTTTATACCTATGGTATGGAGTATGGAGTATGGAATATTTGAACAAATAACTGTCACATAAATTCAAGTTCCTTGTTAAACTCACAAGATGCATCGTATTATTGTTATTTGTTGTATAAAACCACAGTGGATTGTTTTTTTAATTTAATGCAATAAAACATTCAATATTCATAATAAAGTAAAAGGGGAAAATATTCCAGCGACATTAAAGTCCAATCCCATTGGAAATCCAATCACAGTGGTAGTCAATAGTTACAGTATCAGTTCTCCCATGTGAAACGGGAATCAGTCAAAGTAAACCCTGTATAATATATACAGTATGCAGAACCATAACATGCATTTTTCGCTCTATAAAACATCGTACATCGTAAAGTAGTGGCGAGCGACTGTTGAGCAGAAAATAGCAAAAGGATGGAGAAAGATTATATATGAAAACGGCGGTGAAAAGTAAAAAAAAAGGAGAGTAAAATGGGCAGAGAAAACAAGCAGAGTCGGCTGCCTTTTCTTTTGTCGGTCGGTCAAAAAATCCACAAGGATCGGAAACAGTTATTGCTTTTACTTGATACTTTATACTACTATCTACGACGTCCTAGTGAATACTGAATACACTGCAGTACAGTTCTCGATACTAGAGTCCTCGAGTCTCAAGTAAACCTAAAACCTAAAGCAAAGTCAAGGAGAGTTTCGAGTTTACTGACTGACTTTGTGTTTACATATTTATTCTACACTTGTACTAATCAAGTATTCAAGTGTAACCAAACCTAAGCAATCTATGCGGCATCCTCTTTATCTTTATTCTGTATGACATGTATATTGGATAGTCATGTATACCTTTTCAAAATATCATGATTCTAGATTCTAGATTCTACCTCAAATCATAGTCCATAGTCCATAGTCTAGAGTCTTGATACTGACTTCCCAATTCCGAATTCAGACTTTTCTTCTTTTCCTGAAAAAGTGCCTCTTTTACGAATTTTAGCAAACGGTATCTACCCTAAAATATAAAATATACTAAAAGTAGTGAAAAATCTTTCCGTGATAAAAAATCATCCCCGTGCGCTCTCATTTAATTCCCAGTTATTATTATAAGAATTTAAATATAGACATAAAATGCCTTTAAGTGAAGGGGTAGTATGTTGTCAGTACTCAGTAGTTACAGACTTCTCCTACACATCTCTGTGTTGCAGAGAACACAGAACGACAACGGAGGAACGAGTTAACCAAGAGTGATTTATCTTTCTATCTTACACTGAATCCATACATACTGACAGAGACCAATGAGGCAAAACAATGCCGGGCAGGACGCAAAAACACCTTCTACAAAATAGTTTCAAAGATTATGCAAGTATTCCAAAGAGTCAGAATAGAAGAAGAGAAGAAGAAGAAAACAAGAAGGCAAAGTCAGTCGTCTTCTCCAGTTTTGAGTGACAAGGAGAGACAAAAAGGAAGAAAAAAAGGCGAGAAAATTACATGGCAACTCAGGCATGAAGCATGGGGAAACTTTTTCTCTCCAGTACTTACACTACACACTACACTACACTGTGCATATCGGTGCGCATTTGCTTGGATGACTGATGTAGATAGTTAGTAGTTAGAACCGTAATATGTACAGATGATACATGTTTCCTTTCATTGATACATCTTCCTTATTCCTCGTGTACTCCTTGTGCTTGAGAGGTACAGCGTCTGATTGTGAGGAGAACAAGAGTGTATCTGTTTGAAAATAACTATGTACAACGTGCAATGTACATTTTACTACCTAAATAGGAGTTCCAACTCACTGTTATTATTAGTAATGTTCTCTTTTTTGCTTGTTGCACATAGAGATATCGTATGGATTAGTAAAGAGTAAAGAGTAAAGAAGCGAGGAAGAGACAAAGAAATGTGAGGGATGAGGAGAAACGAATATACATACAATGTACAATGTACAAAATATTTCTACTGGTATAATATCAAGTCAAGTCACAGAGAACAGAGATTATCCGTTTGATAAGATTCGCCACTCGCTCTTTGACCCATTTTAACCCTACCGAATTCCAACATTTCTAAACTCTAAGCTCATCCTGCTGGTTTATAATGAATCTAATTTTAATGGTAATGACTTGAAATTGACTGTACTTTAAGACTATAGACCTTACAACTACATACTAATTACTCAATACTCAATACTATAGAGACATTTGAACAACATACATACGTGCAAAATGTAATATTGAGACGGAAAAATTTACAGTCTATGATTTTACCTTTGACATCTTTGGAGTTTGTCGGTGAGGAGGATGGAGGGGGATATTGTGCTGTGATCGACTGTAAAACAAAAGGCTGTAAAGCTGAAGAGGAAGATATGGATGCAGAAGCTGAGGAAGTTGGTATTTGACCACTTCTTGCTTGCTGTTGCTGACTGGAAACTGGAGGTGACAATGATTGAGATTTAGCACGTGGAGTTGTTCCATTGTTTACTGAACTGGAGGAGGAGGGTTGTTGCTGTTGTACTTGGTGATTTAAAGCTTCAACCACTGTACTATAAATTTAAGGAATAAAGAAGGAGTTCCATTATACATTCTATAGAAGTATGGCTGGAAAATATTCTAATGTCCGTAATAAGTGATTGTTGTTTTGAATTTTGAATTCTGACTTTTGACTAACATACCAGTCATCTGGGTCACAGTCTCGGAATCCTGTTTCAAACAAGAAAAGAATTATATTATACAAATGCAAAATAGAAAAATAGAAAATAAGAGTTGTAAATGAGGGTAAAAGTACTTAACTTTTGCGAAGGGGTTACTATGCAAATGCAAAATAGAAAAATAAAAAATAAGAGTACTTAACTTTAGCAAAGGGATTGCTCGCGATCTTAAGCTGAGTAATCTAGAGAGAAAAAACAAAAAAAAAATATTATGCATCCATGAATTATTGTATAACAAAACATGCAATACGGATGGAAAGTCAGTTAAAACATTATAAATTATTTTTTTTATATAATTCGTCGTGGTGAAACTATATTCACCACGACGAATTATCGATCTTTAATTGAGTAATCTATAAATAAAAACATTACAAAGAAATAGAAATTAATAGTGTGTACACAACGTGTCAATTCTTTTTTTAGAGTATTTATGATTCATGACAGTTTAAGACTTTGTAGGATGAAACCTGAAATATTTAATTCATAAAATTCCTCAAATACACATAAAGTCACTTTTGTGCTAAAGGATTGAATAAAAATATGCATTGTAATAATAAGAGTGACGGGGTATGGGATGAATTTTACAACTTACTCGATGGTTCTGATACGCAGTCACTGCCGTAAATTTCGTCTCAGCAAAGATAAAAGTTTTGAAATTCTCCGTTTGAGTTGCATCTTCATTCTTTGGATTCACGTAGACGACATGAAAGCGGGGTTGGTAGCGGTGCATCGAGTTGAGAATGATCTACAGTAAAATTTTTATTATTATGTGATACATGGCGGACCAAAAATCAAGAAAATTCAAAGTGTAATGTGTTTTAAGACGTAGCTTAGATTTTACAAGCCTGGAAATCTTAATTGAGTTGCATATGACAATATTTGATATTTGGTACAAGATTCGCATTAACACCAACTTACATGTCCATTGTCATCTAACTGATTGTTGGTGAGTTTGAGCTTATCAAAACTCACGACTTGTTTCATCCACTGGGCTCCTTTTGTTGGAGAGTCTGGATGTACATGAATTCTTGGGGGTGAATTGGGATCCGCCTTTCCAGCAACAACCCAGCTTGAACTGCAAAGTACAGAAAACTCATTACACATTACAGATTATGGTCAGTACTAAATACAGAAATAACATTGAGAATGGCCACAAGAACTAATTCGAAATCCAGCTAATTAGCAAAAGGTACACACACAAAATTTGCACACATATGCATTCCTCTTCAGTTTTGTACAAAACTATGGAGACTTGAAACTTGAAATGTTTTGAAACAAAAACTTTAAAATTATAATCTCCGTAAATACAATCCATTGCCTAATAATTGTGAATGGTGAGAAGTTGACGTTTGAAAGGTGGAATTCCTGTAGAATGTATGTATGTGATATGTCTATGACATGGCAATATATTTGTCTAGTTTTCCCTCAAATGTTTTGAAGATTTTCTTTCTCTCTTGGTAATTTATAGAGACAGGGTGATCGGCATCGATCCAAACAGAAATTCATCTTCATCAGAGTCAAACAAGCTATTTCGACACCTGAATGTTTTCTTAATACCAATGTGGCCTGACAGAAGAGAGACTTTGCTCCCCCTTCTATTTCTTGTGTATGTATAGTATCGTATACATAATACACATCTATACACGTCTATACACATCTACGCGTGTACAGTGTACAAATTTAAACTCGTCTTTAGATATTCTCATTTAACTATGTATTTATATACCTTCTTCTAATTTACCTACCTATGAACATGTTCTATGTTATATTATGTATTATGTAGTCTAGACAAAAAAGGAGCTGATCTATTATCATAATACAGAGTAATAACATGTAATATTTCTCTTCCGTATGATTTTTTCTCCTTCCTGATTTAATATTTCTAGTTTTTTTTCGACACTTTATGAGTGTATAGGAAGTAGAAAGGGAACTGAGAAAAAACCAAGAAGAAGTTGAACAACAAACATTGTAGTAGCTCATAATGAGCATTCTATCTGATCAGCTTTGCCAATATTACTTCTTGCCTGTTGACTGCTTGCTTGTCTCACTGAAAAAATCAATGTGTAGTAACTAGTAACATGCATCAAACATCAGCATCAGTTTTAGCTTCTATATTATTTAGCATATAGCTTACATGTACATATCTATCTATATAATATGTGTAGTGTACAAATAGGTATAGAATAGTATAATATCTTATAAAGGTACATATGGTATTGGGCTCATCTTTGGCACCTTGGAAACTTCAACCTATCATCCTACATTATATTTGTGTCACTAACTAGGACTAAAAGAGTATGTAGTATGTAGATTTGCATGTAAAACTAAACTACTTGACTAGAATGTAGATTGTACATTGTACATAGAAGAATTATGTTCCACATGATACAAACCTAATAATTACTTTGTTTTACATTTTACATCCATTCACCATTGTCAAAATATGTTCAAACTATCAAGAACATTTAAAATCTTCTGACATTTTGTTTTCATTCATAAATTCTAAAAGTCGACTTGTCGTCGTCGACATCATCTCTATCTTTCTTTCTCTCTTTTACAGGGAGATAAACTATAGTTGTACATTACGTGTATCATATTTGTACGTGAAAAACTACATACATCAAACATTTTTGTTCATCTTACTCATCATTTTCTTTAGACTATACAGATTTCTCAGGCTGACGAGACTTCTTTTTACGTTTTCTTATGAAACTATCAATTTTTTGTACAAAAACTAATCAAATATTTACTCTGCGAAACGTATTTACTTGTATTACGGTATATGAATGAATTTCATGGTTTAACTGCTTGAGATTTTTGGATTGTAAAAATTAAGTGAGAGGATAAAATTATCGAGTATCCCTTTTATTTGCCTTTTTGTTCGTTTTTTCACCCCCATGTGCTGTTTACTGTTCAAAAAAAACTTTTACAAAAGATTCAGTTGCTGTAAAATATTATTTTTGTACCATTTACGGCACTGTACTAACTAAATACAGTCCCAGATGATGTCGAAATTATAGAAAAAGTCTCTATTTAATACAATACCAATAAGGCATTCTGTTTGTAAATAAGCAGGGGCTCTTTTTTTATATAATACGTAAAGTGCATGCTATCGTTAAAAAAGGATCGAGTTTTGCCTATAGTTTTGTACGACCACAAACTATAAACTACCAGTTAGTAATAAAACAATAACTAGGTAAATCGCTTTTATCTTTTATATTATGTAATGTAATGTCAAAAATACGTACATATAAACAGAAATTGTGATTATGAAATAGAAGAAGCGTACGGAAACGTGATGCAATCCAGTTTTCGCCTCCTTTCCTTATCATTTAAATGATGTGTCAAAAATTGTGAATACATTTTTAGATTTGTAACTTGTACCCCCATCGATAATTTTTAAGGAAAGATACTAACATCTTACACGTACTGGTATCGTCACCCTTGTAACGTCAATGATTGTGAGTAATGATTATTTATAATTTTGTTATTATAATAATTACCACTGATGTTTATAGCTAGGATTAGTCGTTGCTTATCTGTAATTACTCAAGTTTCTATATTTTGTTTATCTTTCTTGTTAATCAAAAAGAAAACAAGAACTAGGCGATGATTTGAAGCCTTGAGTCTACAGTCTACAGATTATGGAAAATGGAGACTAACAAGTAGTCAAATAGAATAGCACTTTTCTCCATGAGTATTACATAACTTACTTTTCCAAGGACAATCCTATTGCCTACATTGAACAATACATTACTATGAATATATAAGTACGTAAATTTGACGAATGAAGTCGATGTTTACAGTGACAGACTAGTTTTAATAAAGCTCACTAGAAAGAAAACAATTGAAACGTTCATCCAAGTAATTTGAAAAGGCAAACTACACAAAAAAAAATATTTAATGATGGTTTTCCTACTTTCTAAATTAACTATAATATTATTCCTTTGTTAGTACACATTTAATATGTATTGGATGCATGGATGAAATTTCCAGTTGCCTCAATAAAGAACTGGTATGCTTCTAGTTTCTAATAGTTACATCCATAGACCATAGTTTTGTAGACCATTAATTAAAATTTGTCATGCTTGTGTCTTGTGCCACATGCCCATCAGCCGGTGTGAGTGCACAGTGCACACAAATGAGGAACTGGTAGGGTTAGATTAACAGGACCACAATTAAGACGCGTGTAATATCTAGTGAAGTCAAACAGAATTATCTGATTAGGGTAATATTCAAATTCGTGTGTCGTACAATTGTGTATAACAATATGTGGAATGCACCTATGTGTTCATATTTATGCATATATGCACTGTAACGTTTGACTCATTTTATGATAAAGAGACTAAATGTGTTTCAAGTCTCAAACAATACATCTGTGTAGCTCAAAGTTGACGAGAGATGAGAATGCTGCGAATTTTTAGTTTTTTTCCCTTTTACATTGAGTTTTAGATATATTATATTACCGTATAAGTATATTTTATGGATCATTTTACCAGTTAACGTTTGCGTCTCGAGTCTTGAGTGTGTTCTTTTACTCATATTTTGTACATGGTAGTTATAAATTATAAGTACATGATGTATTATATGGAGTATACTATCTTTGCTCGAAAATTAAAGAATAGAATAAAAATAAATAAATAAAAATTAAATTAAAAAGAAGCTTGACCTATGAAATGCATATCGGTAACGCTTATCGTCCACTGGAACAAAATCCATCATGAGCATGTAATCAGACATGGGATCCAAATCTTTGAAAAGAAAGAAAAAAACACAATAAAAATTGAATCATTCATAAAGAGAGAGTTCATGTAAAAGAATTCCGTATCAAATTGCATAATACATGAATCTCAACTTCTAAAAATGTTTTTAGGTCGTCATTGTTTCTTACCATAAAGTCGCACTTGGTATGTTGGAAACATTCGCCTGTAATGATTTTTGATTCAAACAGATCAACATGTATTTAAATTACAATAAATATCCATTCAAGTTTTCGTGTGATTGTATGAAGCAGTTGAAACAGAAGATAAGTACAATAATTATCATGACCATTTTTATTACTTTTGTACCTATATTTATTTTTAACAATGTTTACTCTGAAACAATGCTTAATAAGTGCTTCAGAAAGTATTGACTTTTTAAAATCAATTTAGTAAGGTTTTTTTATTACCTTCCGGCTTTAGTGACTATCATCTCTGTTCCTAACTCATGAAATTCATCCCATAAAGCTTTCATTTCTAGACTGGCTGTCACATTTGCAAGTTTCATGTGAATTGACTTTCTACCACTATCAGAAGTTGGTGAAGATGATGGTCCAGATTTATTGGTGTGGTGATTACTACTACTACTATGATTATTACTTGTGTTTATCATGGAACTATTGTTGTTGTTACCATTTGTGATATGTAGCGGATGATTGTGCGAGGGATTTCGATTATTAGACTGAGATAAAGGAGATTTACTCATTCGACTACAATTATTACTATTATTACTACTAGTACTAGGAAGAGAATTGGAAAAATGATCTGGTTTCAAATATGGATTTTGGGGAGAGAGACCATTTTGACCAGATTGTGGAGGTGGAGTTGGATAGTCAATTGTTGGTGCCCGAGTTTTTCCAGCAGTTAGAAGGCAAGCTAAAAAAAATTTATACACATTCTAATTAGTTGTGTAATGATTTACTTGTACATAATCTATTACGACTTACGACATAGTGCATGTTTTTTCCATTTAGTATCTTATATATCTTATCAATACTTATTATTAAAGTCAAAAGTGTTGTAAATCTAAAGTACTGTATCTTTAGTGTCAAAAACGAAGTATACTCTGTGTGTGAAAGAGGGGTAAGTCGAGATTTTTCATTTGTCTATTTATCAAAGTTTTTTGCATGATGTGGTACTATAAACTAAAGGTATGAATTACAAGGGGAAAAGGTATAGACTAATATAATGAAAGAAAGCACACTAATTGAGATAAAGATTACAAGACTATACATACGTACCTTCCATTTCTCTCATGGGTGAAGAATATGAAACGGACCAATCACAACAAAATTCATTAGACTGTGTTAAAGGTCGATTGAGTGGGTCAGACATGAGACTTGCAAGGGAAACGGCAGGTGGGAAAAGTTGATTACCTATGGAGGTAGTTACAGGTGTGCCAGGAGGAGTATTTGAAGGAGATACAACTGAAGATTGTACCAATGACGGTACAGTGAAATTATTCATTCCCCCCATATTAGTGTTACTAGTACTACTATTGTTGTTGTTGTTATTGTAAGACATGTTGAAACTCGGCATCAACAATATACTATGATGATTATTGTACATATAAAAGAACCACTGTATGTATGTACTGGTAAAATTAAACACTGTTGTAAGTTGTAATATTTAAATGGCATAATATGTATACCGTACAAAATTTACCAATGTGTAGTAGATAGATGGTTTAATATAATTTTTTAAATTTTGAAAAAAAAAGTCAATGCATATAGTACACATACAACTTGCACAAGACTATTGTAAGTTTTCCATCACATTAAATTATTTGGTTTTTAATTCTAAAATACACTGCACGTTATTTAAACTTTAAATTGGCACTGGTAACTGATGAAAGCTCCGGTCAATATCTAAGGCACTTTTTCATGTTTTTACGAAACCTTTACTGTTTGTTTTTTCAATATTATTATTATATTTATACCTGTTCCTCCTATTGAATTATTTTTGGATTAAAATAGTCAACTGTCAAAAGACGGGGTTTTCTTTACATTTCCCGAGTTTATAGGATGAAGTATGAACACATATTTACTATGATTTTATTATGTTTTGATGATAATAATACTTCTTTCAATAGGCACTTTAACACTTTGACATACACAGACACATTATAAATTGTAAGTACCTAGTATAGGTACTATTTATGTACTACACACTATCTATCTTTTGCATCAAATATCAAATATCAAACATTGATAATATGAAAAAAGGTGATGAATAAGCCGTCACAGAATAGTCGATTTTAAATTTGGATCACAAGTGATTCCCTTGAAAAGTAGCAAGTGCCATCTATGA
>JAQGBH010005012.1:0-15314 GCA_034698265.1 Sminthurinus aureus
ACTAGAAAACACTCATGGAACATGAGATCCACTACTTTCGTAAAATGACGAAGAAAGTATAATAGTAGGTTATTAAATAACATAATACATACCTGATAAAGCACATCGGATTGCAAAAGGTGGAATTTTCAAAAACTCTTGACATAAAAGTCTAAAATTGTGTTCTTCATTTTCAAGGCCGTATACAAGTCCAGTATCAAGACAATAAATAGTGGACGCATCAATTCTTTGAGCACGTTCCCATGTATCCGTATCAGCTTAACATCCCATAAGGACAACCATTAACCAACATTTTTGGTATATTTATGACAATCAAAAAGTATTATAATAATTTTTTGTTCCTAATATATTTCTAAAAGCTATCAAGTAATAATTACATTACATTTATCATATACTTACGTCGTTGAAGTAGGAAGACTTCTGAAATTTTTGGGTATATACGTGTTGTTTCTACTTTCTCAATATAACGTTTTATCTGCCGTTCCATGACTTGTTGTTCCCTTTTGATTCTTTCAATTTGTACATTCTTGAATATCAGTAAGTAATCGGATGAGTATATTTGGGACAGTTGCATTGTAACTGGTCCGTCAATCTCCTTTTGTTTTAGTGGATGAGCTGACAAGGACTTTGGCACTTTAGTCCAGTGCTCATCTATCAAACAGAATATATAACAGTTTAAGTAGCATTATTCATATTCATCAATGATATTATTGTGAACGCGTTTCATAGTAATTGATAGTATATTTTCATTTGTGGCACAACAAAACCTAATGACATTTTGGAAACAAAAACTCAACCGCATGGAAAGACTTTTGTTTTTCTGAAGTAATCTCAGTCCTTTACAAAGTAATAAAATATACTACGAAAGATAACATGCAATATACGTACCGTCAACTATTTTTTGATCAGTTGTTGCACCTGCTTCGTATAGCCTCTCCCAGTCCCATTTCTCGAGATCCAAAATGATTTTTGAAAGACTTTTTTCACCGACTATAATGTCTCCTTCGTATAAATTGGCTTGCTTCTTTTGAATCTGTTGGTTATAATAATTATTACTTATTATTATACGCTATAATATGATGTACAATTTTCATCCATCCATTATCAATTCAATACTTTTCATTTTTCATTATATAACAAATTATCAAATACTACTACTACTTTGATATACTATACTATGATAGCTGAAACTCTCAAATGCGAATTATGACAATACACTGATTTCTATGTTTTAGCTCTCACATTTTAAATAAGAGAGACCTTGGACAAGAGTAAAAAAGTAAAACGATGAGTAATGATTCATTTTTAACGAATCTGAATTACCTTTACAACTTTGACTTCATGATGCGTAAAATTGTTCAAAATTTTCTGTTCAAAGTCTGCATGAAGTAATAATTCTGGATCATCAGGAACATCCCGTAGTTTTATTTCATATCCAAGGATGGGAGTCTATTAATTTATACAAAAGATTCGTTAAATTCACAATATTAGTTGTTTTTAATAATGTTTATTATTAATTATTAGTTTAAGACCATTACATTTTGTATGAATGACATATTATATGGATAGTTTTATTTGACAATATGGGATGATCTAGGAGCTTACACGTAGAAAATCAGGATGAAATTTTTTGCACTTTTTCATGGAAATTGAGAAAATTGTACCAAAATCGATATAGTAGACGTCAAGATTCTTATCTTGTACCCTGATAACAACTGCACGCTGCATTGTTTCTATTTGATTCCAGTAAGGATACGGAGCACATACTATAAACAAAATGAAATTGCATAAATAATATAAAATATATCATATATTAGAGTACAATTTCATTTTAAAAAACAGGGTAACGTAATATTATATTATGATATTTAGGAAACAAATCAAGCATAATATTATATTTTTTTATATTATATTATTACTACACTTACCCAGGTCTCCGATTTGTGGAATTGTATTGAGATATGACTCTAAAATAAATCAATTACAAAAATTTGTTGAAAAACACGTATGGAAAATTATAGTAAGTAACTCATGCTTTTTAGAATATATGCATTATATTACCATTATTATCCTTTAAAACTATTGATATATAGTAAACAAAAAGAGAAACTACACAATATATATATTATAGATATAAAAAACATTCAAGCTTTTTTTACCATCTAAACAAAAGTCGTTGATATCATCCATTAAATCAACAAGAACTCCTTTGGAAACATTTGTTTTCATCACATAAACTCGATTAAAATCCTCCAAATGTGTAATCAAAAATTTTTCTTTTGTTTCCTCCATAGGAGATTGTTTTGGAAAGCGTTCAATTGCTTCATCAATCACAGTCCTACTAAAATTGGTATCAGTTATGTTACCCGATGATTTTACCTTATCCTCATTTTTATTTGCTATGGTTATATTGGGACTATTGAAGTTTTTTGTCACATTATCATTTTGCTCTTCTGATTTTTTAGTAGTAATATTGACAACAGTAGAACTTGAAGTAGGCACCTGAGTTTGTGTGGTTAACTTTTCTTGTTCAATTGATTTATTCTCCTCCTCCTCCTCCTTCTTCATCCTTGATGGAGAAGGAATAAATGAGGGTGATTTTACTTTCGTCCTAAGAAGTTTTCCTCTTCCAGCTGACAGTTTCTTATTGATACTTAGTGCTGAGTGATTGTTTTCAGGATTACTATTCAATGAATTTGAAATTATATAATTACTACTCGCATTGGAACTGATTGATTCTTCTGTTGATGATGTTTGTAATTTTGATTTGTCTTCTTCGACTTTTTCATTGATATCACTTAAACTCGTAGTAGTAGTAGTGTTCGTATTTGCACTTTTATCTTTTGATGTTTGTTCTTTTGTTTTATCTTGTTCTTGCGTTGAAGAAGCTTTACTTTCTCCGTTGCAGAGGTATGCATTACTTTTGACTGTATTATTATGAGAATGAAGCAATTCATCAGTATTTTGTCTAGAAGGATCACTAATAGTTGGATTCCAATTTTCTTCAAATGAGTCATCACTATGAATTAAAAAGAACCACAGCAGCATTAATAATAATTATTATTATTACTATTATCATAACTATCATTGATAATAATATATTATATTCACATATAGTATAAATAATTAAAACTACATTGTATGTATAATCTACAAATTCAAAATTCAAAATAATATTATCTTATGTCTTACTCTTTATCTTGTGGTAAACATTGTTTACCACAAAACATGGTACAACAAAGTATACAATATTTTCCACTAAGCTCTTTTCCACAAGGACATTTGATACATTGTAATTTGTGTTGACATTCTTTGAACACTTTTTCTGGATCCAATTTTTTCAAAAACTCTTTTGATGTTACTTCTATTGATTTTCCGGGTTCAAATGGAGCATCCCAGGTGATGGAAAAATCTAATTCACTTCCTTCAATCCCAAATTTCTTTTTGGATTTTGTGGTCATGATGATAGACGATAGTATAATAATAAGCTCTAATGTCTATAAATACCTGATGAATCAATTTCCAAAAACGATTGATGATATTATTAGATATTAAAATATTTTATTATGTATTTATTTTTATAGTATGACATACATTTATGATTTATGACATCATATCAATGACATACAATATAGTATTGAAAGGTATTTGTAGAATAATAATAATATTATAGTGAAAATAACATGAATACCGATGGAATGATGATGTGTTCAGTATTATAGGTCCTAAGCTGTAAAATGTCAAAACAAAATCCTGAATCCCTTTTTTTTTTGAACTTTCACTTGTCAGCCAATGTACTTTGGCTCTACATCCGATATAACGATATGTTGTATACTTTTATTGTAGTAGTTTAATTATAAATTGTGCAATAAACATTTTTACAACGAAATAAGAAATTTTTTTGCATTTTTTTTTCGGATTTTTCCTAGTTTTGAATTTCAAAGGGTATCTAGTAAGTTGTTAATCAACTTTTATGATTAAAACCCAAATGAAAAAAGAACATCTATATACACGTGCACACTACATAATATCAACTATTATTATTATACGGGAATACTAAAGAAGTCTTTTCTTAACAACTAAATCGTAACTAGTAAATTCATGAATCTGATCCTAGTTTTGTATTTTATGAATCAACTATGAGATTTGATCATATTTAACATAGATGAGAAGAAAAAATATACAGAGTGAAACAGAAGTAGATTGTTTTACAGAACAAGAAAATGATATTTTTATTATTTACTTATTAAAGTAATTTAAAATATCCTTTTCAGAGGATGATAAATAAAAAATATTCCAATAATTATTATTATTACTAAAATATCTTGGATAATAAAAAAGAACAAAATTCTTTTGTCTAGCACACAACTCCATGAATGATGATGATTGATGATGATGTTTTTATTAATGTATTTGTTTTTTTTGGTGAAGTTTTAGAAGTCAGACCAGATTTATTTAACAGCCAATTCCACACACATCATGTCACTTTACAGAAACCAAATCAATAATAGTAAGTATTATTATTATTAATGAAAACAATTCATCAAGTAATAATGATATTATAATAATAATAATAATATTAGTAGTTAATGTTAAAATGGTATGAAAAACTTGATTGGTATTCAAAAACAAATAAACAAAAGAAAAAGGAATTAACTATCGTAATCGATTTGTTGGTACTTGATTAGGTCGTGTCCTGTTATGTTGAACATTGGATTGTGGGGCTGAAGAATAACCACCACTACCACCACCACTACTACTAGTGTTGTAGGGCACGTTTTGTTGAGGAGCATTAGAATATTGTTGTTGTTGTTGTGGATAACCAACACCACCACGTCTCTTTCTTGGATTACGATTAGCTTCAAAAACATTTCCATCTAAAACAAATACAATAAAATGATATTATTATTACTAAACTTAACCATACAATAGAATATGCTCATCATCATTAAAAAAAAAGGAAAAGTACTATATCATACAATTAAAGATTAATTGATTGTTTGAAAATTCAAACGCAATAAACTTTTGTGCACATTACGAAATCATATCAGACTAGTAGAGTAGTATAATAAAACATAAATATCGAGTAATAATATGATTTTATTTCTGTAACATGTTTTACCTAAGTCAGTTTCTGATCGATCTCCACGGTATCCACCCCTTCCACCACCATTTTGAAATCCTCCACGACCACCTCGAGGTCCTCTTGAAACATATCCAACATTATTACCACGACCTCCACGACCTCTCCCTGATCCACGGTATCCTCCACGCATATTTTTATCATACATATTATTAACCCCATCACCTATAATAATAATAATAATAATAATCAAAATATAAAAACTTTGTACTCATGCGGTAATGGCATAATAATAATAATAATCATCATATTATTTTATATCATACATAATTATAACAGAGGTATTTTGCAAAAAAAATAATAAATAAATATAAAATCACCTCTTCCATTATTATCTATTGGATTAGTAGCATTGTAGGTATTGGAATTAGGAATGGTATCCTCCCACTGATCTATTTCTTGATCATTGTTTTTGGTGTTAAGGCTATTCATTGACATGTCCGTAAGACCTGAGTTAATATTGTCAACGGAAGTATTGTTGGTTATGTAAACATTTTGGCTTTGTTGCTGAGGAGGGACAAAAGTCGAAACTGAAACCACAGCAGGGTCCATAATAGGTGACTCAATATCAATTTGAGAATCCTGAATAAAGTTATATGCAGATTCCTATAAGTAAAACCACCATGTTTTGAAAGAGAGAGAGAGAAAGAAAGAAAAAAAAAGGAACAGAAAAAAGAAAGAAAAACAAATATGAATAAATAAATAAATAAAATAAACAAATGATCATTATTTAATATAAATTATAAATTATTTTATAAGATGGAACAAAACAATAAATGACAAAACATATGAAATAAAAAAAAAATAAAACTACCATAATAATAATATATTTTAACTACATACTATATGAAATGTACCTGCTGATGAATTATTTGAGCTGGCACTTGATCAACAATGACTGGAGCAGGACCAACAACATTTGTAGTTGTAGGGATAGAGGAGGTTGGTACTTCCGGTGTTAACTGTTGTTGCTGTTGATGTTCTTCATTAAAAGTTGGTGGTTGTTGCTGTTGGTTTGGTGGTTGTTGTTGTTGTAATTGTTGTTTTTGAGGATCAAAGTAGTCACAAGACGAAATGGAAAGTAAGAGAGCTTGGATTTCTTTGTAGGTTTTACCACCAGCAACAGATTTGGATTTTCCTTCTACATAAAATAACAAAAATATGTATTATAAAAAATTATAATAAACAATCAAATGTTATGTAATGTTAAGAATTATTTCTTATAATAAATTTTGAAAAAACTTCAATTTTACGCGTCATATGACGGGCGTTCTTACTTTATATATATTATAAATGGACAATGTTATTATGAAATATAGAATATATTATTTCATAGTAATAGAGTATCAAAAAAGAAAAAAAGAAGAACAATAATAATATCTTACGAAATAAAAAGCTAATATGCTCAGCCGCTGTTGTAACTTGTTGTAAAAAATTTGAATCATCACGATCAGGACAAATGAGAGATGCGAATTCATCAAGAGAACTAATATCCTCAGGAGTAAGTTTGACAGCTCCAAGTGCTCCATTCAAAAAGTCTTGACGAACTCTTTGGTTATTCTAATCAAAGTAATAATAATATTATTGATTACTATCATTGAAATTAGTATTTAAAATAAAAGACGATGATTTTTGTTGTTCTTTTGTTTGAATGAACAAAAAAATATATAACTTTATGATACGATGATGACATATTCATGATAAATACATTTTTAGTATAAAAAAAGATGTAATAGTATTAGTAGTATAGTAAGTAGGTTTTTTTTTGTACCAAAATTTTATCCAGAACACGTTGATAAATAAGTAATTGTCGATATCGTTCAGTTTCTACAAGTGCTCTATCAATTTGCTCTTTCTTTTGTTGTTTTTTATACACACGGTTGGTTTCTTCTCCTATCTGTCCCAACTGCTTAACCAGATCTCTTGAAAAATCTAATTGTTGAATAACTTCACTATATTTTGCCACTGCTGCTAACTGATCCGCATTCAATTCCTTCCCTTGTTCTTGCTCTTGTTTGTATGCATCCAGTTTACCCTTTTTTATTAAAAAAAGAAAGAAAGTAAAATATAATAAATAAATAAGAGAAATAGATATCATTATTATTGACATTACCAATTACTACTAATTTTATAAGCTACATACTATAATAATATTTTATACATCATACATTTTTTTAAAAAACCTACCAGTAACAAATTTACATAATAACAATAATAATATAATGATAAGAAATGGAAAACATTTTGAGTTTTTGTGATGCATAATACATATATATATTATTATGCATTATATATTACTACACTTAACCCTAAAGTCCACAAAGGTTATTATACCATTATTATTATAATGTTCTGAAGAAACAAAGGTCTTCTTTTTTAATGAAGTTATAATAATAGTCTTACTATTATATCATGTAAAAAGAGGACAGAAAATGCTACAACTAAAATAAAAACTGTCCAAAATATTATTATGGTATTTGGTATACTATATACACATCATTTTGACATTTACATAATATAAGTTATAAGTAGTATTTTCATCATGTAAGTAGATATTTGTAATCGGAATGTATTTTTTAAACATTTGACATTTTCTGTCTAAAATGAAAATTAACTATACTACTAGTACTAAAATCATTATAATATCATAGGATACGATATTTTAATGATACAAATGATGTTTTTTTATTTCGATAATAATTTCAATTCTAAATAATGAAAAGTATATATATATATATATACATTTTTATCATGTACCTTGAGCATGAGTTTATACAGTATTTCTTTTTTTCCATAATACTTTTAACTACAATAGTTAGTTTATCAGAGGCTATCGATCTCTGTACAAAAAAGCATGTACTTCAGGCTTCATCATATATGTATATACATAGATACATAATATTTTACACTCTTTGCTTTTTAACTCTCAATACTCAACAGTGCTATGTGCTATTAGAAAGATGATGATGGAGAGGGGAAAAGTAAAAATATAAGAAATCTTTGTCTCTATAGTCAACTACATTAAAAATCTAAATAGATACATACATAATTATATGTGTACATTAACTCTGTAGAACACTTCTTCTTCTTTTCTTATTGTAAAATATACCATAGTAATCATGATTATGAATGTAGTTAGTTAATGATGATCATGACCATGAATACTACATATATATATATAGATACATAAAGTATACATAATATATATTATGTATTTTTCCCATGGACGTGCTAACATCTATAATATATATAATATATATTTATTTATATTGATGCATGATGCACGTACATCAAAATGCATAATACATGATGATATTATTATTATTATTATTATTACTACTACTATAATCTATAATACAGTAAAAGTGTAAAAGAGAGAGAGATATTATAGAGAATCATGAAGATAGAGAAAAAAAAAACACGAGCAATTATTCCAAGTACAAATGTATAATGAAACAAAGGCAATAATATTATTATAGATTATAGAAATGATGAAACTACAAATAGTTTGAAAATGTTAACAAAAAATAAATAATGTAATGATACTTACTTTACGTTTTTCCAGATTCCGAATTTTGTGTTCAACAACGATAATTGCTTGTTTGAACGACTCCATGAAGTCAGCTTGTTTTTCAACTTTTGCCGATACGGAAGGCATTGTAAAAAAAATTAATTGTAACTACAATTAATGCTAGAGTAAATGTGTGTGTGCTTAATGATAAAAAGCCGAAGCCCTCTCAAAATCTCTATACAATTAGCTAACTAGATATCCTAAAAGTAGATGATGATGAGTAAACAAAATTACTAAACCACGCTTCGTATCTATCTATAATAATAATAATATAATTTTTTCTTCGTGCTTTCTTTCTTCTTTTTCTTTTGCCAACTAAAATGTAATAATAATAATAATACAGGAGGATCTTATTAAAAAAATCTACACACCAAATCTTCTCTGTATATATCTCTGAACTCAAACGCATTATATACATAATGGGAATCTTTGCAAGTTACAGCTTGCTCGCTCTCTCGACAACTCGAAAATCCACATCAACTTGATATATCTTTTGAAATTAAATAATTTGAGAATCTAATATCTAATGTGTCTATATATTTAATTTAATCACAGAGTTAAACTTTAATAACTGTGTATAAGCATAATAATAATATTTGTATCTTTCCAAGATTTGATTATTATATAAAACTCTTGAGACACAACAATACAAAAGGCTAACAAACCTATTTTTTTTTAATACACAGAAAAGTGGATATCTATAGATATTATAAACATATAGGTATTTTTTTTTGTTTTCTTTTTTGAAAAATATAGTATAACAATATAATAATCATTAATATTTTGATTTGTGTGTGTATACATAATAATGATGTTGTTGTCGTCTAGTAATCACAATTACTATTTATATGTACTGGACAATAGCTTACATGATTAGTGAGAGTGGAGTTTGTGTGACTGTATTTAATCTACATGTGCATATTTATTATTTTGATTTTAATTTTTGATAGAGAGAGAGTTGATTATCCATTGTATATACATGAACAAGAAAAAAAAACATAATGATATTATTATGATTTTATTTTAAACAAGTATTTAATTCATAAACATTTTACTTAATTAATGAATTAATTAATTAAGAGTGATATAATATGAGTTAATAAGAAGACAAATAAAACAAAGAAGAAGACAAGAAGAAGAAGAAAAAGAAAGCAAGAAGAAGGACTAATATTATTATAACAATACCAACAAAACAACATAAATTGTACATCAAGATAAAAGATATAATAATATAGAGGTGACTCAAAAAACAAACCAAAATACACAAATTATTTATATTTCCAAAAAACGTCAAGATATTATATCATTGTATTCCTATCCATTTTTTTAATATAACCAAATAATAATATTGTATTATGATCTTAATCTATAAAGCATTTTAATTATAACATGACTACTTTTACTTATTCGCATTTTTGATTTGTTACCAAGTTTCAAAAGTTTGAAGAGAAAAGAAAAGTAGTGAAAGTTATTCTTTATAATAATATTATAATACATTCAAGATTCAAGATATATAAACAAAATCCCAACAAAAGTAACTCATGGTCTGTCAAAATAATTCATCATCATTATCAGTATCAGCTAAACATATATAATATACATAATAATAATATAGTATTTTGACAGTTGTGTTATTTTGATTGTGAAAGGAGAGTACAACATACAAATATTATTACATAATATAAGAAGAAGAAAAACAAGAAGAGAACGACGACAACAATAATAATAATTAGAGTACAATCAAAAAACTATTATATATATAAAAAGTGAAGTATATATATACATAAAGTATAGTATTATTATTTCTTATTATTATTATAATAGTGTTACTGTTCTATTCAAACAACAAAAATATCGGTTTTAAAAACATTTTTTTTCAAAAGGACAAAGTGAAAATAATAACAGTGTTGTTGATAACTCGTCAATGTCTCGTGGGGGTTCATCAATGGGTGGACATGTGACCCCGACCTTTGGTCACAGTGGAGGAGGCGGTTATCCGATAGGAGGTCCACCACTATCCCGTAAGTAATATTATATCATGCCATATCATATCTATATTATATTATTTTATAGTTTACTAAATGTTAGTCCGATAATAAAATGTATTTTGATTTTTTTTTCTCATTATTATTATTGTAGCAAATCGTGGAATGCCACCAATGCCACCCGCAGGAAACCCTAATATAAATAGAGGACCTTTTGGAATGAGGCATCATGAAAGAAGGCCTATTATAGGAATTGGGTTAGTATATTCTTTAAAATTTTGTCTTTTCTTCTTTTATATCATAATATATATATTTTAATTCACATTTCACACCACAATGACCACAATTTAAAATGTCATAATATTATTATTGTAAAATGAATCCACAAGTGAAATTATCCATTTTATGTCAATCTTTCTTTCTTTCTTTTTTATCTATACAGAGGAATGGGCGCAATGGGAGGATTCGGTGGAATGGGAGGACAGGTCAGAGGATCAGGCTACCCAGGTGATTTTTTTTTTATTATTAAGTAATTGTAGTCTTACAAAAATAAGACACATTCTTGTGTTATACTGAAATCGTATTGTCTGCTACTTACCAATAATTTTAATTTTTTCTAACCAGGTTCTAATGATCATCACAATCCTACAATTTTAGATCCTAGTGAATTTCCATCTCTAACTAGTAGGAACCTCGTTCAAGGTGATTCGTACCATCAAAGCTTACCGGCTAAACCATACGGTACTAGTCAAGAGCATAATAATATAACATCTCAATCTTTTTTATAATATTTCATGTTTAAAAAATAGAAATATTAAATATTATAATAATAAAACATTATAATATATACATAAAATACTGTTACATGTTTGAATAATATTATACTATAAATTATATTATTATAATCAAACAAGAAACAAACAAACAAACAAACAAAATTATCAAAATTATCAGAAAAATTTGCCAGAATAATAACAAAAAAAACTAACTGAATGAATTATTTTACATTTTATTATATTCAGTTGGGATGGTCAAACAACCTCAAACAGAAGTTAGTGCGTTTACCATGAGTTCAGAAGACTTTCCAGCGTTACCTGGGACAAATTCAACACCGCCTATTTCATCAGCAAATGACTCTAGTGGTAAAGCCACACCTAGTTCTGTTACAAAGATTGATGATTCCACCGAACGCAACTGTGTAGCTGATAAAACACACAAAAGAGGGATAATAACTTCACCTGATGGTTCGTCATATTCTTTTACTTTTAAACATAATATTATGTGTATACATATACAATACGCTATTAAACCTTATTTGATATTATTTGTTGTGCTATATCGTAAAATGAGTAGTGTAAAAAAACGATAATAACATATACGCAAAAGTTTATATGTAAGGGAGTTACTATGACAGTCTGAAGGCTTAAACGTTTCTAGAGATTTGTATAAAACATATTATAGGACAATATAGTTTTATTGTTTTTATAAGTGAAAAACAAACAAAAACGTTTAAAATATAATTTCATGATATTATATTATAGGAATTTAATTTGTCTCATATAAATCAACCTACTTTTTCTTTGTTGATAAATTAAAAGATCGTAATACGTTAACAGAATTTTCTACATCCATTTTGCTGCTAGTGGAGAATGAAATTTTTAAATCTAAAAGCTATATATTAATTATATAAGTCGAGATTTCGTACACTAGAATCTCATTACTCATTACATTGTGCTATAAAGTTGAATTTGCGTAATAATATTATGATAAAAATTTTATAACATTTTTATTTTCCTTTGCATTATAAATTAAAAACGTTTGGAATGTTTCCAAGTTTTTTAGATTTTATAAAGTTTTTTAGCTTTTAGAAAGCTTAGTAGGCAAAAACCATTAGTTCATTTATATACTTTTTTATTTAATGAAATCAAAAACAGACGTATAATATATTTTTCTATGGCAACAGAATACACGTCGTTCTAGTTACGGGGATACTATATTACTACAGTACATAGTATACAGAAACCTCAATTATTATTATTACAACTTTTTATATGTTCCATACAATGTTCCTTTAAATGTAAAAAAAAAAACAACAGATTTCAAGAAATCTTTTAAATCTTTTCGTACAATAAAGTATAATATTATCATCGTACTTAAGTACAGGGCTCTGTATCTTTTTTTTTTGTATAGGAACTTGATGTTATAATTATTAAGTTGTATTATGTTAAAGACTTGCAACAGTATTAATGTATTTTTTTATATTTTGTATTTGATGTTTCTTTTGATATATGCAGGAAAAGTCACGAATATTCCTTACAATATGGTTGGTGATCAATTCGGTATGGTGGGTCTGTTAACATTCATCCGTGTTGCAGAAACAGATCCTAATTTGGTGACTCTAGCACTAGGGTTTGATCTGACGGCTTTAGGGCTCAATTTAAACGCTACCGATAGTTTATATCCTACTTTCGGAGGTCCATGGGGAGAAGGGCCAGTAAGAGCAGAAGATGTAGAGTGTACAGTACCCCAAGAATATAACATCAGTGATCCACTACGCCACGGTCAAGAATTTGTCGCATCAATAAGGTTAGTAAATATATATAAAATAATACTATTATTATATATTAAAATAAAGGAATAAAATAATATTTAATGAAAAAAAAAAAACAAGCAAATTACTGGTATTTCATATATATATATTTATAATTTATACAATCATAATGTAATTCAGTTCAAAGTATTTTTAAAAATGCTATTTAAAATGCTCAATGCCTTGAAAAAGATTGTTTTTACAAAAAAAATTCTTTTTTTTTGCAATGTTAATGTAAAATGTAAAATAATTGTTTATATTACTATTTTATTTATGGAATCTAGTAAGTTACATGAATCCAATAAAAAAAAGCCCTAATTTCATTGTTGTTTTTTTTGTTTCATTTGTGTACTTTTATTTATATAGGGAAAAGCTGACACCGCTTAAAATACCAAGATATAAAGATGAACTTTTATTTTACTTGTTCTATACCTATACTGGTGATGTACTACAAGTATTAGCTGCAGCAGAGTTGTACAACCGTGACTGGCGCTATCATAAAGAGGAGAAGATCTGGATCACAAGAGCTCCAGGTATTGCAGCAGTGGAAAAGGGCAGTAATTTTGAGAGAGGCACCTATTACTTCTTTGATCCAATCAGTTGGAGAAAAGTTGCCAAAGAATTTTATTTGGAGTATGAAAAGCTGGAAGATAGACCCGTGGCACCACCAACATACGTGCACAATTATCTATCTTAATATATGATTCCATGCCTATTCTGAAACGAATAATGTTAGACTGCGGAAACAGATACTTCAAATCAATCTACACACACACATCTATATATAATTATATACATATACACACATATATATATATATACATACACAAATGTATCGTTTTGTTCAAATTCTTGTAAGTTAAACTTTACCTGAAAAAAGATTTTTGCAAGATAATTAAACTCATTTTCGATTAAATAATATATACTATATGTCAATTGTATATTTCATCTCATTTATTCATAATACTATGTACAAAAAATATTATAATGACAAGTTTTTTTATTTTTCAGAGTAAATATTATATTATTATATTTAACATTTTTGTAACGTCACTAGTCCATTTAAAAAAAATGCTTTTATTTGTTTTTTCTCATGATACTAAACGGAAAATTACATGTCTAATTTTGATACTTAATTTTTACCTTTGGCTTTTTAAAACTTGGTGAGGCATTTAAACAGTTACATTTCATGCCATTTACGTAAATTGTAAAATAGTTAGTGGTAGGGATGATCCAAATATGCAATGCTTAAATTTTCAATCGTGTTTTGAAACGAGACTTTAAATAGCATAGATTACTTACCAATACTAAAAGTTCGTTATAAGCTCTTTATAAGTTCTTTATTAATTTAGTATCCAGTTTTTTTTAAATTTCTTTTAAAAAGGTCTTATGCGTCTTATGAACTTACACTTTTTGTGTGACATACATATATATATGGCTCTGTACAACAAACATAATATGTATGTACTTTGCTATACACTTTAGATATTCTAGGAGGAAATTTCTAACTTCTGATCATCGTTTCAAGAGATGAAAAAGACGTGGACAAATATACTCAATTGAGTGGTTGCTTATTACTTGATTGTATTTCTTCTTGTCACAAGGATATATAGGCATACCGGCATGCATACAAAACTGAAGGGTGTTTATATTTTACATATATACGTACGAGTTGACCTTATACATAGACCTTTTTCAAAGCTAAGATAATATCAAAACGTTTTGTTACCACAAGACCAAAACAAGTTAGTCATTTTATGTATGTATACATAGGTGGTACAAATTCTGGAACACAGACTTTGTTTGTTTACATATTACGTTATGTGCATATTATGTACAATGTAACAACATAAGTACAACATGAGCACATGATACATAGTAGTAGTACACAGTATGTATATGATACACATTTTGTGAAATGTGAACCATGTTGATGTGTTAGTAAAACTATATCAGACATTCTAACTGAAATGACCCAATGTGGGAAGCGTATTTTAATTTAATATTTTTGAGTTGGCAGTCTTT
>JAQGBH010005013.1:0-15313 GCA_034698265.1 Sminthurinus aureus
CCTTTTACAACTAATAGCTCATAATGCATACTATATATATTTATATATATATGTTGCATAATAATGAATAATAATAACAATTATGAACGATACATATTATTTGTTATGGTATATTGTACTAGACTGAGATCAATAATTCATCATAGTGGTATTATAACCTCAATTCTTCTATTACAATGATATAAAAAAAATGTATTACTCTGTTATCATCATCATAATATTATATTATTATATATTAGAATAATTTAGAATTATATAGATTTCACATTTGGGAACTTCCCCATACATGCATAATATTATAATGTAAAAAACAACAAAGAAAGTCATCAAAAGAGAAAGTCAAGAAACATGCCATTAATAATGTGTTGCATAAACCTTATAAACACATAATAAATAATAAGCATACAGATTCTAGTGTTATTATCTAGTATAGGTAATAAAAATGAAAACAAAACATGTAATGGCGCATAATAATAATAATAATTAATTACTACACATTACACATGTAACCTTATATATATATTATTATAGTTGGTACAAGAGTTTTATGACAAAAACACGTTTTGTACATGAAAAAGTAATAAGATAAGAGAGAAAAGTAAAAACATTCATATTTCTAATAATAAATAATACGACAGCATTACAATTTACGTGTACATAAATACAAAACGAGTTACTGAAAAAGAACGTTATTTATGAATTCTGTATAGTATCTAACAATAATTATTGTTATATTATTAAAATTATCACAATCGTTGAAAAGGGGGAAAATGCATAGATTTATATAACTTCGCCAAAAATATACATTTAAAATACACACACACATTAAGGGTATGTAGACGTGAAAAATTTCAACATCAACGCATACTTTGGACAATTCTTATACTGTTATAATATTATATTATTCCCGTTACATAAAATTAATATTATCATTCCCAAGCAGTAATGGCAGCAACAAAACAAAAATACTACAAACCGATTTCAGATTTTGCTAAAATGTGTACAATGTACAGATTGTATAGACTCTTAAATTTTAAATAAATATTGATTCAAGGTTCATGTCAATTGTAAAGTATCTCCTTTGAGACGGTGCTAATCTTTGTTATATTTTTAAAGCTGTATCTACTACTTACTGCTATTTTTACTGTACGTTAACTAGTTTTTACTTGTTTCACATCGGGTTTTCATGCAGCATGCTGTAATATGTATTATATATCGTGTGGTGTGTAGAGTGTAGACACACTCTTTGAAATTAATTCTTACCGAAATATTTATATGAGATGATACACAGATGCTTTTTCTGTAACCTCGTTTCTCGTTTTCAATAAATATTGAGATAAGAGAACAGTATAAACTTTAAAAGTTGTGAAATATCTAGAATCTAATATGAAAAAAAATTTGCAGTATACATCCCGACAAAAAAAAAGGTTGTGATAACTGAAAACTGGTTATAATATATAGTTGAAAGTTGAATAGGGAAAACTCACACTGAATTTTTATATAAGTATGTCCATCACTTCTAATTTCAGATCCTCAAAAAGTATCCCACTAATTAAATGCCTACATGATATTTAAATGCTAGAAAATCTACGACGACTTACATAATCATGCCAACATACACGATTGATGAAAAAAAACCTCTTTATGTACTGCTAGTGAGAAATCAGCAAAATTTCTATGTCGGACAGAAAATTCAAATCATCAGTGTTCAAAAATAAAAGATTAATGTCAAAAATTAAGCTTAGTACAAATTATATTAAAAAAATACCTATGTACAATTATTACTACTCCATTTTATTATGTATTATTGTAATTATAAAAATTCCAATTGCAAGTTCTTGATAATGAGTGGCTGGCGGCTTAACTAAGTTCATAAATTGATGTTTTAAATTATTTCATAATACAACAACAACAAAATAATCATTTCAAAATGTGTAAATCTGAAAACTGGAAAGTGTGTATATGACATATTATGAAAATGGAAAACTAAAAACGTATTGTTGCAGCAAATATTATTCTTATTATCAAACGACAGTTTGCCAATATATACAATTGATTTACATACAAATAAGTTTAATCATTGTTATCGATAAGCATATTATGTATACTTACAGACAGTAACAATAATAAATACATTTTCTATTATCCTTCATACAAATACTATATCAAATCTACATTTTTCCTTTATTTTATTTCTAAATAACATTATATTATTATAGTATATAGACATAACAAAACATAAATATATTATACAACATGATCGTCTCAAAAAAGTTTACCTAGCATTTTGTGCTGATTCAACTTTCAACTTTTTAAACATGTATAATTACTTTCATACAATATTTTATATATTCTTACTTTTTGAGATCCTTTATGTTTCACACATGTATCTAAAATTTATTTTTGTTTTAAGTGATACAACTTCACATTTTTCGTTTTGAAATCGCAGAACAGATGCACTAACGCATAACTACAAAACGATTTCTACACAAACATTTTTCACCATCTTTTTTACCATCATATATCCTACTGTACGTGCATAACTATAGTGTTGACTGGTTTCAAAATAAAAATATATAAAACATTCACTGAACTGCTTCATCATACAATCCATGATCTAAGGACATATAAAAGCATATTGTGGACGATGTTTTTGTTACAGTAAACATTATTACAATTACTGAATCATAAAATTCTGGACATTCGAAGGAAAGTGACGACTATAGCATAAATAAGAATCAATTACCACTCAATAAAAATAGTTACAAAGAGTATATAATATATTAAACACAGTACTAAATTTCTTGTGATTTGTATACTGACTATGCTGAATAAAGAAATTCCTTTTGATGAGCAAAAACTGTGCACAAACGGTATCATTTCTTTGAGTTTTCATACTCTATGGTGTGCAGTAAAATCTCATATAGAGAGGATGTACATATTGTACATTGTACATGATATATACACCCTGTTATGTGAAAATATACAATGACGTTTTTTGTCGATTCTTTCTTGTTTCAAAACAGTAAAAAATGCTGGATAGCTATTGATTCTTTCCCTAATATAAACCGAAAATGCACTGTAATTTTGAAATCGACAAAATTTAAGAAAAATTTGTTTCGAATCAAAAGCTACAAACTAACCACGCATATGGAGAAATCGTTTTTTGACCCGATCAAAAGTAGTAGTAGTAGTTGAGTGGATCAAATAACATACGGCTTAAACACTCACATACATTTGAGTATTTAAGATTTAAGATTTCATTTCGATACATGTTTTTCATGCTTGTAAGTACTATTATTTCATACAATATCAGATGCATAAAAACATCGAAAATTTAAAAAATTAAGCCTATTCTCCTCCGTTACTACATATTATATGTTTAGAAACGAAGAAAAACGTGTACATTATACTTAAGTATGTATACCTCATACATAACGATTTCACTATTACAAAATTTTAGACATTATATTATAAATTATAATCCTATATTATAAATTTTACTGGAATTCTCCTTCTACATTTTTACAGTTCAATATAAAATGACTTTAACCCCTTTCATTTAATGCATCCATTTTACAGCAGTACATTAAATAGACTTACCAAAGAAATTCAAAAATGTTACTATTTTGTGTATGTACGTGAAAGATAAAGTACGATTCCTTCCCATTTCGTTATTGCAATCTTTCATTTTCGGCTATAAGGGTCTTCCATCCCCTTAGATGTGTACCATCATAAATTATAATTGGAACAGTTAAACTACCATCAAACGACTCTGCAATCAGACACTTCCTGATCGACTATATTATATCAACATTGTCTCTGAGCAATATTTAATTTTATCACAACAATATAAATCGTTACAACCACCACATAACATTTACATTCGTACATAATATTATAGGTTTACTGGTTGTTTATGTATTATGTACTATACTATACTACAATTATAATGTACAAATTCCTATGAATATTCTAGTATTGCTTCAATCCTGATACATGTAACACACTATAGTTAATTTGTAATTTAATTAATTTTGGAACACATCATCATCATCCTCAAGAAACTCTTTTCCTGCTGCACGAGGTTTTGTCGTTTGTGGTGTTCTTATCTTTCCTACTCGTCGTTTATTTAAAAGTAATACGTAGCGATCATATGTTGTGTGTTCAGAAGATAAGAACGGAATATAGAATGCTCGGAAGAAGGGATGAGATTTCCCTGAATTTAGATATGGATACTCGTAGATAACATCCCATTCGTCGGGTTTAGCAGCGTAATTTGGCTCACGTTCCGTTACACGGTCCAAATCGATCAAATCTACTAGAAAGTCACATTCTTCGACTGGAATCTGTGCAAGAGAATTGTACACCATTAAGGCATATTACGTTAAATTAATGCATGCTCAATAGATCGGAAAGAAAAATCTACATCTAAACAAAATATGCATATATTATGTATTAAAAAGGTTTGGAAGTTTAATTGGTCATTTATCATAATATCGTAGTTCGTAACATAATATTATGAATGTATGCTGGATGGATACAGGGAACATAAATTAAGGCTATAGAATTACCATAATATTGAATTGCTTTCATTTATTATAGATTTTACTAAGTAAAAGCAAACTTTAAATATTCATGTCGCATACAATAGCTACAGAGCTACTAAATTGTACAAAATAATATGCAGTATGGCCTACTACTTTGTTTCATGATTTGATACAAAAATAATGACTAGAAATTCCACACTATCATGATTTCACATCAGTATTATTGTTTTTATTTGGAAAATCCGTAGCCTTACTAAATCTACTCATGCAACTGAGAAACACATGGATGCTATAATATAATAAAAGAAACGAAAAATGAATGAAACTAAATATAACCAAAAGTAGATTATCTAATCATCTACAAGTATTAAATTACAATATGCTACCTAGAGAATGGATTGTTTGTAGAGTATGAACACAGACTAGACCATCATTATATTCTAGCGGAGAGCACATTTTAGTATAGAAGACTGCGGATTCTACTGCATGTACTTACACATAATATATAGTAAAGTATGCACAATCTGCATGGTGTACGTAGTATGCACATAAAAAAAGTCTGTACAGTTTACAGGTGCAGCCTGTTTCAAAAACTCAACATTGACACTTTTGTTTGAAATTGAAAAATATATCCTTCTGGTACATCTTCCATATGATATTGATTAATATCTAACTCAACATTCTCTCAGTCTGGCAACTGAAATTTTATAATGCAAGGTATTCGATAAAATGAATAAGGAAAGGTCAGATACAGTTTTTGGTCCTACAAAAAATTACTCGGAGCAAGCACACAAATGGGCAAATGGATCGTTTGATGTACATTTATGAATCATATTATAATGTTTTATATGCTTTGACTCTTGACAACACCGTACGTTATCAGTAACATCATGCAACTATAGGCCTTTTTGTAAAGTCTGTACTCTTATCATCATATCCTAATCTTTCTTTTTGTAGGAAATTAACAAGCAAGAATGAAAAGTATTGACTTACATAACGAGAAAATTCTTCTTCATTATTGTCGTTCATGTCGGGTGGTATTATTTGCGTCCCATTTGGATCATGAGGTGAGAAAAGTCCTGGTAATTGACCTCGGAATTCTGACTGAATAAATCGAACATTCCATTTTAGACTTGGTATTAAAAATGATGTCGGAAAACGATGCCATTCCTTTCCATAACAAACAGTCAAGTTTTTCTCCACATTCAAAAATGGTGAAGCGTCAGTAGAAGCGTCTCTATGCAACTGAAAATAGAGATCGAAAGGCGCTCGGAAACCTGGTGACAACAAGAAAGAAAAAGGAAATAAAAATAAAAGAAAACACTCTCAATTTATACATGTCGCTTGTAAATATATATCTATATTATATCTACGGTTTAGGAGTAGATGAAGGGTAACAAAAATTTAGAAAAATTGTTTTATCATTAAAATAGACTCATTCATGTTTATGGTTTATGTAATATGATGTATATATCTGTACAACATATTATAAAGTCCTTGCATCTTTTGAACCTATAATAATGATAATCATATCATCCTATTAATTCTATACATGGGACACATTGAGCACAACAATATCACTATCATCATCTAAAAACTCGTATATATATCACATAATCTGTATCATTACACATACCGTATTTCACCAAATAACTCCCCACCTGCAAATAGTACCCCATGCTATTTACTTAAGCATTACGTACATACCAAAGCTTCAAATAGTACCCCAGGGGTGTTATTTCGTGAAATACGGTATGTGTATAAAACAACAGTGTGCATAAAAATTTGATATGTACATATATGTGTACATGTTGTACATATATACACAACAAATATAATTCGCAGTTCGTTTTGTTCTTAGTTATTTCAAAAAGAAAGGAAATCGATGATTGGACATAAAGTTAATGAGCAGAGACGTGAGATGAAGCAGAAAAATCTCGTAAGAACAAAGATATAGGGGGGAAAACAAAAATCTGAAATGAGCATCGATTAGTAATAAACCCTGATGTCATAAAATGTTCTATAGAAAACAGACCAAATGAACTGACTTCTGTTTTAGCGTATATACGTGTTGGTGTAGTTTCGTACGTGCAAAATAGAAAGTTAGAGAGTGTTCGGAAAAATAGGACAAAACTGAAAAGTGTAACCCACTATACTATATTTCATCCGTATATTTCAGTATGAAACAAGAGTTTTATTACCACTAAAATTTTATTATAGTAATGGTGATGCCTCAGAATGCAAAATGTAAATGTGAACCAACTGAAAATAAATTGGATTCCATTACTAACGTAAAACTGTGAGTGCAAAGTCATCTTGATATATTGTACAAAGAGTACACTAAAATCCTGCTGTTCAATTCATACATATAAGCAAGGTAGAATTTCCTTTGAAAATTCATATCATTAACATTTTCTCGGTAACAAACCTACAATATTTTTTAAGTACTTTGTACATATATTTTATTTTCTGTACTTTTAATATGTGGTGTTTTTATACTCAATTTAGTTATGCCTAGAGTTTGTATCAAAAGTCACAGGTTTTCTATATAGTGGCAGTGCTAAGGGGTTTCACTAGTAGTAGTATCATAATATTTTATATTTTATACATTTTAGCTTTTTATATTTGAATTTCAGATTTTAAATGCTAGAATTTCTTTTTAACTCCTAGAAGAGTTAAATTCAAAATTCAGGTACTACTATTACATTATACACTTAAGTCTTAAGTATTACAGTATTACAAAAAATAAAAAAAACTGGACTGACCGTAATGAAGAGCAAGGATTCGAGAGCAGCCGAGAAGACTAGTAAGTAGTACAGCAATAACTGCCACTTGTTTACCAAATCTCCGATAATCCCAAAAGTAAGAACTGTATTGCTTATGAGCCCGGAGAAAATATAGAAAAACTTTACTAAAAATCAAGTCCAATATTTTCTGTATCGAGTCAATAGCAATAGCTCCAACGATAGGAATTAATGGATAAATTGGAAACAAAAATCTTTCCTCCTAAAATTAAAAATATAAACCAGTTATCTTAATGTACTTGCACCTATATACTTTACTTGCTTAATTGTTATACTCCTAGATTATTGAGACGTATTATTTTTCATTTTTCATATAATATTATATATTCATATCATAAAATAATATCATAATATTATATTATATTATATATTATATATAATATTTTTATTTTTTATACTTGTAAGCAAAAATAAAAGCTACATACTTTGTGTGGTTGAGCTAGGAAGACACCTAGCCATAAAAATACCGTTGCAATGACTATCATTTTTTGTTTGATATTTTGATGAAATTTTAGTGATAACAGGAGAAGAACAGGACATATCAATGTTCCAATAAACATTATGTTGAAGTTCAAAATTCCGTTAATGAGATAAAAAGTCCATGGCTCCGTTCCGTACAGATCTGGTCCTTTTGATGAGAAAATGTTATAAGTTACAATGTTTAATGGTGCTATTACGAGTTTACCATAATAGCTGGAGTCTATCGATACTATTGGAATCTAGAAAAAAATACACAAACAATTTTATTTTTTCCATCCAAGATTATAGGTTATAGATAACAATGGACTTTCAAATACGTGCACAAAATTACATAAAATTTTAGATGTTCCTTACCAAAATGACTAAAAACGATAAAATGGACCACTTGAAAAATAATATAAATTGACGTCGAATCAAAACAATGTCAATTGCAATGAAAAGCCTGAAACGAAAAACAGAATTATTTGGTATAATTTTTATTAGTACTTTTTTTTGCATACATTTATTTCATTTTACTGTTGTAGTTATAACTACTATAAATATATACTATATAACTATATAGTATATATTCTTTGACAGTACTACACTAGAGTAATTATTATACGCTTTTAGTGGCTTACCCAGTCAACGCAGCAAAGGGCCAACTCAACAATGCAGACAACGCTACACAAAATATGGCTAGTTCATCTCGGTTGCTCATCCATGCACCGATAGCAAATGCTGTCATGTAACTAGAAATTATAATAGGAAATAATAATTAAACGGTATACAATTTGATTTTTTTTTTTTGGACATCCAGAACTTCTAAACGTGAGTTTGATTTCCACTCGGAAGCATTTGGAAAATTTGCTTAACAGTACCTAGAAAATGCGGATGGTAAATACGCCGATGAGGAGATAAACATTCCCGGAGAAAACAACGTTGCAACCAAAGCATAACGACTAACATTTCCACCAAATGTATTTCGAACAGCTCTATAAAATAATAATCATCAAAAACAAACTATTTCAGTACAAGAATTCAGAGTTTCCATATGATACTATACTATACTATATTTTGAAGAATTTTTGTCATGCATTATTATAATACATAGTAATATATTATTATTCTGATACTAAAACGAGTATTTTACCTGTATAAATAAACTTCAGAAAATGCTGAAATCAAGGATAAAAAACAACGAAGAAAGAAAAATACGAGAAGAGGACTGGGCTTTAATAAAGCCTCATAAATTTTTGCTGGTACTGCGTGGACTAAGATGTAAGTGTAAGATCGTAGAGCGTATACAGGAGAATATTCCCAAGTTTGAAATCCTTTACCAAATAACAAATAATGGGTCTGTAATAGGACAGTATAAAAATCAAATAATAATGATTATTAGTATTACAACTTCACAATGTTTTGAGTGGTATGGACAATGTATTACATCATAAAATATTGTTATGTTGAAGGTTACAAAGGTATTTTGTATTTTTTATAATAAAATATATAATAATATGTAATGCGGAAAGGAAAAATTATATCAAATTGACATACCGGTTCCCAGTAGTTGAATGTCTGTAAAAGAATAAGCATATACATCCAATGATAATTTATTATAATATATAATAAATAATATATGTAGAATGTATACATAATGTATATTTTATGTGTACTGTAGTTAGCTAATCATTGATCATTAATCATGCCTAAAATCCTCTACACGTATTTGACGGACACAATCATTATAATATATAGACAATAGAGAAAAACAAAACTTTTACCTCATCACAGTCTGATATTGACATCCATAGTGCTGCAGCAAATCTTGCAGAAAGTATGACTTTAAAACTATTATAAAATTAAAATTTTTAATTAATTGATTCTTTTTTATGTGGATACAACAATAACAAAAAGTTGTATACTGAATATTTTTTTAGTATGAGTATGAATTATTTACAAATTACAATATAATATTTTGTGCATACCTTGAATACGGCGATGGAGACCACTCTGTATCAATTGGATTTTCAACCGTATTTACTTTTTTGGTGTCTTTCAGTTTGGCTTTATTCTTCTGTGCACTTTTATTGTTATAACTTAAGTCATCTAAGACGGCTCGATCAGAGTCTTGTGCATTGACAACATATTGTCTATTTGGAGGAACTCGATTTGTTGTGGTTGTTGTATATGATGGTCTGTTTAATGTAGTAAACCATAAACCACATTACATTTTAGTCAAGTACCATAATATATACATATTTATAATTGTTTAGCTAAAATCTTTCCATATTTTTATGAGCCTTTAATACATAAAATAATGTTACACTTTTTTAATTTTAAAATGTCAATAGACTTACTTTGTTGTTTTCCGTTTTCCCTTGGTAGTCCCCATTATGACGTTATTTTATTTGTATGATAAAACTTTGTAAAATACCAACATTTATGTAAAATCAGTAACAACATGTGACTACAAGTATTGTGTACAAACTTGATTAAATACCCAATTAATAGTATGACTAGTCGGTATTAACTCTCGTCGAAAATCAAATGAAGTACACTCTCCGCATGCAAAACTTTAGATTTCTGCTTATATCCTTGTATTGGATTTCCTATGCACAGAGAAAAAAAGAAGACCACAATTAGGAATTTTTTAAAAATTAATTACAAAGGTTAGGAAGTTAATGTTACAATTATATAGACATATATCGATAGATTAAATAGAGTTTATATAGATTAACAATAATTTTGGTGCTGTTATATTTGTTTAACAGAGTAAATATAAGTTTAATTTAGCACGAGGTTTTATATTTTATCTTATTTTGGCAACTCTAGTCTCTTGGCTTTTGTGTGTTATCATCTATCATAGTCGCTAATATTTAATAATTAATTTCTAAATATTGTCGTATCAGTTGAAGTATATTTAGTTTGTACTATAATATAATGCGAAAAAAACAATCTGTCAAAGGTCAGAAGACCTGTGATAAAATCATTCTCATGGAAGATTTAAATGATACAGGTGATATCAAAAAGGTAAACCTTCGTCTTGGAGTATCATAGTAATAATATTATATATTATATTATAAATTATAATATCCTGATTATGTTATATGTAAAATAAGTTAATAATTAATGTACATATCATGTAACATGTGTTATTTTTTGAAATAGGTTGACAGTGTTGATAAAGAATCTAATCCAAAAAACTTTGAGCAGGAAGAAAGTAAAAACAAGCATAATAATAAATAATATACTACAGTGTTTTGTTTTCTTACAATTACTAAATTATTATAATAAACATGAATCCATTCATTCTGTTCTTTACATATGTGTGCTGTGTACATGATGACTATTACTTAGTGTTATTATAATAATATAATATTATTATTCACTTTTACGTTTTGTTCATAAAAGTATTATAAAAAAAAACTTTTTACTTTGCTTATAAACAATCTATAGGTAACCTAAGTCAAAAATCTGGAGCTTCTCCTAGTGATAGTCATGTGAAAACCTCGGTCTCCTCATCCTGTGATTTAGCAACAAGTAATAAAAGAAAATCCTCGGTTTTTTCATCTGCCATTTTACAAGATAGTAAAAAAAGTAAAAGTTCTAGTACTACATCCTGCTCTTCTTCGTCTTCTACAAATCCTACTACTTCCTCGTCTTGTGAATCAGCTACTACTACTTCCTCGTCTTCTTCTACAAAAACTCATCCTGTTTTTGAAGCTTGTGGTGGAGAACACTATGAACAGGAAATAAGTTATAAATTTCTTCGGAATGTACTTGATGAAATTGCAAATGGAAAATGCCCGGAAAATCCAATGCAAAATGGTAAATATCTCATAGATATAAATATGGATAAATTTGACGAGTCCGACAAACCTCATCCTACTCTTTATGGATTGTTACACTCGGAACCCAGCCTAAAATATCCGGGTGAATTCGATGAAAAAAAATACAGAAAACACCAAAGAGGCACCCTTACACTATCATGTGTAAAGGGTGTAGTTAAGTTCAAAGTTCACCATCACTCCTCGTTGTACTCGGCGGAGAGTGTAGCAGAACGATCAGAGGACGGTTGCAACTCCAGCAATCTGGCTCGACATGAGGTACATTTAATATGAAATATAATGTTGATCTTTTTTATTTACCTGAATACTGAGTAACAAAAATATTTAATTATTGCTGTATTATATCTCATGTATAATGTATAATTTAGATTATATAAGTAAATATTCATAAGCCAAGAGTATTCTTACTGATTTTATATTGTGATTTTTAACAGAGTGGAAAACTTTCAACGTCGACAATGGGCCCAACAGCAGAGATAGTTTTTATTTTTGGAGATAATTTGACATTTTTCCCAGAATTTGGTCGTAATCGTGTCAGAACGGGTGCTCACAATTTAGATCCGCACTCGACATGTATGCTCAAGGTAAACATGTAATTCTGATGAGACTTAAAATATATAGTTAAATAATCAAATAAATTTTATACTTTCCACTTTTCACGTATTTTGTATTTTGTACCAAAACATGTGTAATTAATGGGCATACTCCGGAATCTCGTGCATTTACATTGTACCATATGAACAAAAATGAGTATGCCCATATGTGAAATTAGAAGATGCCAAGTTTATGATTCATGATAATATAATAATAATGTATTTTTCTTTGTCTACAGTTTTCTCACTATGAATCACTACCAATATGGAAACCTTGGGAGTACAAAGTTAATCGAATAATTCATCAATGGGTGTTATACCAAGTTCACACTTCAGAGTTGCTCAAAAAGATAATCACTCTTCAAAAAATTGCAATTGCTAAAGTACCCACGAATTACAATAATTTAGAACCTGAAGTACTTGTCAACATTGAAAACAAAGTTATCGGGGACTATGGTAAATATAGAATATAGAGAAATTTCAATGTGTATAATGCATATTATTTATATTTTATATTTCATATTTTTTAGTAAAAATCCATAATAACAATAATAATAGGCGTTCCTCTTACTAAATACTAAACATATTTCGATATATATATACTATATGTGTTTTGTGTTTTTAGGCAACAAAAAACGTGAGTGTTCTGTTTGCTTAAAAACTTTCCAAGAACCTACGGATCTTTATAAGCACAAACTCACTCATGCTGAGCTTTGTTACGACTGCGAAAGCTGTGGAAAAAAGTTAATTATAAAACCAATTATTCAAGAGGGAGGAAAAGAACGAAAACCATCTGGTAAAAAGCATGTTTGTGATGCAGCTGAAAAAGGTACACCAACAAATGTTTAAAACGCATAATGTTATAATAAATTACTATTTTTTTCCATTGTTTTCTATAATTTTTAACTGTATAATGTATTGTGAATATATTTTTATTATTTTTTTTTTGTCAATTCTAGCGTTTTTTGCTGCTAAAAAAGATCATGCAGTACGTCAAGAACTTTTGAATGAAATCAATGCGTCACTCCCGTCACCACTTTCTTTAGCACTTAAACCAGGTCCGAAGAATCCGCATCAATGCTCACAATGTGAGAAAGGTAAAACGTTGTTGGATATATATTTAGTAAAGAATAACGTAAAAGTTAATGTAGTGTACATATTATATAACTCTAGCGTTATATAAGTTGATTTTTCTTTCACCTTTTCTATAGACTTTAAGAGTAAAGGCGAGTTGAAGATACACGTTGCTGCGATTCATGAGAGAAAAACTTTTCAGTGCCTACAGTGCGAAAAAGGTAAAAGGTCTATAAAAATTCCTTTATATATTTACTATGCCCGCGTTCAGAAGTACATTAAAATACTTGTTGATATAAAGGATAAATCTCTATTGCGTACTCTACGTTAATACATAACATCTAAATATTTTAATGTGGATTATAAAGTGAATGTAATTTTTATATGGCCATTCACAGGTTTTACATCAAAAACTAATCTAGACTCTCATGTCCTCAGTAAGCATGCTGGACTTGAATATCAATGTCATTTTTGTGAAAAACGACATGCAACCAAAAGATTTTTAATGTCTCACATAAAATGTTTCCATGAGTTGGAGTTTTTAAGTGTAAGTTACAGAACCAATGCATAATAATTAATAATACACTATAAACTATACATGATACAAATTCATATCCAATGTACTAACATTTTCCATAGTTTTTAAACCAAAAGAACCATATACAACAAAGGATATAATGTACGTCATGTTGTATTTTACTTTTTTTAAATTCAGATTCCAGAATATACCCGCAAGAATATTATAAACAAACGTATAACCAATGGAGAAGAATCATCTGTAGTCAAATTAATTGAAAGTCTTAAACCAAAACCAAAGCCAATACCAACAACAACAAAACCAAAGCCAATACCAACAACAACAAAACCAAAGTCAATACCAAAAGCAGAAAGTAAAGAAGAAGAAAGGAATATAAAACAAATGCTTCACCACCGTCATATGGCCTTAATCGAAAAACAGAAACAAGAGAAGGAAAAGGAAAATCAGAAGACATCAGAGGAAAAGAAGAAGGATGTCATAAAAATTATAGAAAAATGTAAACACGGCATTTGTTTTGTGTGTGACGTTCAATTCTCTGTAAAGTCTCTCGGTCAGCACACGTTTAGTCAGCACAAAATTTCTTTAGCAGTTCATTTGAAATCGCTGAAAGCAGCATATAATATCGTATAATAGTAATAATAATACAATACAAGTATCATTATTTATTTATATCGTCCATATTATCTACATTCTATATCTCGTGTATATATATACACGATATAATAATACAAATAGATTATACGAGACACTTGAGAAAAATCACAAAAAAGTATTACGTTCACTATTATATAATCACTATTACAGTGTTCTTCTATAGGTAATACAGTGTTTTTTGATGAAGTGTGTAGTCGAAAAATAATAATAATATGCAAAATTTCAAGTTTGTCTGCTCAGGTACATCATACACGCGTGTGAAAAAAGATTGAAAAATCACTGATCATTTTTTTACTTTTAATGATCAGTGATCAAACTTTTACTTTCTCCAGTCTCTCCAGTGGTATTTTTTATACCGTTGGTCAAAATGACTTTGAGAAGAATCTATTTTAGTAAATGCAATCCATATTCATACAATTCCAGTACATTTTTTGGTTCCTTCTTCAGGATTCAGGTGCTTGAATTTTGTAATCAGTGCAAAGGACATCGTTTTTATAGTGTTGTCCATATTTACCTTAGAATGATACTTTTGTGAAAACTCAACTCATATGCATACATAATCTTGTGTAGCTGTATATAATTATGCAGATCTTTTTCATTCAACTGATTCCAAAACTAAAAGTCTATAGATATTATATATGTAAAAGAAGGATTTAATATAATTTGTGAAACGAGTTGGTTTGATTTGTCTCTCTTTTTGCTATTATACATTGTATATGAGTATCTTCGAAATGCTATCAAAAAGATTTGAACAGCAAAATTCGTAAAAATTTTTTGATGTTTTTATAAA
>JAQGBH010005014.1:0-15312 GCA_034698265.1 Sminthurinus aureus
GCATGCCTCGAAAATGTGAACTGAAAGCAAACTCTAAATCAAAAGTGAAGTGAAAAGCAAAGCAAACGCACAAAAAAGCAGACTATAAACAGCGCATCAAAAAGCAAAATTTCATTATACTGTGCTTTTTTTAAAAAGTTAAACTGAGTTTAACTTTTGAGAAAAAGCCAAGTGAAGTGAAAAGCAAAGCAAACGCACCAAAAAGCAGACTATAAACAGCGCATTACTGAGTTGTTTAGTGTAACGGGATTTTTGATAAGTACTTGATTTTCAAAAGGAAGAAATTAATACATAAACACAGCTTGCCTTGACTCATCATGGTAGGTATGTATGCATATTATTTGTGCCGTGCACTCTCTCCCTCTTTCTCTGCACACAACAATGGCAATGTATATTTAAATAAGCCTCTATGCTGCCATAAACAAGAAAAAGAAACAGAGGTATGCTGTGAAAAACACACCGATAGTATTAACAATTAACAAATTTGTAGTGATTTATTGTTTATTTTATTTTGAAAAAATTATACTGATTGTTGTTGTTGCGTAGTTATTATTTTTTGCTTTTGAGAATTCATGTTCCAATATCCATGATAAAACAGAAATACTTAAAATACATGTAAGAATCAAATCTATGAAACCATGTTATAATGAATTTTTGGAAACTTTGTACGTTTCTGTACAAGACCGACAGCACATTTCCATCCTCTGTATAACTGCATAAATGTGTAGTAGGTAATATTTTATGCCGAATATGCCCCATGATATTAGTACCACAACATAGTACTACATACTCTGTCAAAATATAGGAAAAATCAAAACAAGTAAGAGTAGTTTCATTGACATTGTAACACTACAAGCCCAAGACGTTAAGACATTTCCTGTACATACATACCAAGATTTAAGCGCTATTGTATAGTATTTCATTTTACCGGAGTACATATGTTACTGTACAGGTTAACAGTATGACTGTACGGCAAGTACATGTAGTACACGTAGTAGGATTATCTATATCTGTCTACATTCGTAGTTATTCTTCATCCACGTCTCTAGTGCTTCAGGCCATGTGAAATACTTTTCAATTCAAGAATGAGGACAGCAAGAAAGAACTAACTGCTAAAGATTAGCGTAAAACGTGGTGTTGAGGCTGGCTTGAGCTTGAAGAACTTTAAGCTACAGTGGAGTGTCTTTTGTACAGTGGAGTTCACATGAATACATTTGCAAAATGACTTCACTTTTTACTTGCATCTGTATTTAGCAAGGGAGTAAATGAAAAACTGCCATGGTGGTTCAGGTCAAAGGTAGAATTAATATTTACATAATTTTAAAGACCCTTAATTTTAGAAGAAATCCGTAAACATGTCTTCTGTACAAAAATGTATAGTAAGCGCAGTAGACGTATTGACTGTATGTCGTTGGGATGCATGTTGCATGTAGATAAATGATTTTCTTCAAAACAGTACATTTTTTTTTATTAATTTGTGACCTCTTCCATAATTTGTACAGGACATTCATTCATAGAATGCTGAGTATAAAGAGATTTCATCTAAGTTTTGTTGAGGTATTTTATAGTTCTGTAAAGACTACTTTTAGTTATATATATTATGCATTCGTAAAATCCCTTTTCAATTTTTGTTCATGTGAACTTTCCTGTGGTACAAAAGTGCAGTTTATATTCTCCGATGGAACTATGAGAGCGAAATGTAGCCTGATTTTTTGTGTTTCCTGCACTGCATATATACTATGTTAGCAATGCAATTTAGTATCTATGTCTACACTATTGTTTAATTTTTATAGCTTACAGTACTTCTCAGTTTTTATTCAGACTATGAACTTCATAATATTATAGTATCATGTGTCAATAAAAACACGACGGGGAAATCATTTATCTTTTACAATATACATGCTCTTCAGAAACAGATGTGGTTAGTATTTATAGTACATTTAAATAAGTTCTTGACTGATACACATAGAGGATTCTAATAATATTTTCTTTACTATTGTGTGTTGCAAACTTTCGATAAACGAAATAATGGTCTTTTTACTAATGATTTCTACATGTATGTATAAATTTATAAATCAATGCAAATGTGGTCGTTTTGAGTATTGGTTGAAGATTAAGTGGAAAGTAGTTCAAAACAATTCATATGATCAAGTAATGAATATTGTGTGAATACACAATAGTTGCTAGGAAATGTAACATGCAAACTTCATGCAATGAAATATTTTCATATGTTTTTCATGCATTCACACTTGATATTTTTTTGCTATATTTGATTTTTACAGCTGGAGAAAGCAAATGATCAATTTATTAAACCATTAGATGACTTTAGAAAGAAAAAGATTGGAGATGTTAAGGTAAAACTTTTAAAAATAATTTAACGTTTACTGTTTTTAATAAAAAAAAATATGTAAGCTAAAATTGATTCTTATGCATACATGTATTTATTTCATGCATCTTTTGGTTTTCCAGGACGGGAAAAAGAAATTTGAAAAACAAACGACAAAATTTTGCCAATCTCAAGAAAGATACCTGAATTTATCGACGAAGAAGCAAGACATAGTCCTCCAAGAAGTAAGTTTTAATTATATATTATACGTAGTGAGTAGAGGGTATTACTAGAGTATTACCAATGTAAATTTGACATTGCTAAGGTTTATAAGCGTAATAGTTCATCTCTGTTTTATACAACATTATAATGTCTAACAGTTGGTTTTCTATATATATATATATATAGATGTTAGAAGATGTTAAGGTTTAGTCAAGATTTATGGAAAAAAAAATCAGTTAGTTATGGTTTTTGGTTGTATTATGGTAGTTTAAAATGGTATTGAATACTTGTGTTATGTTTTAGTATTGCGAGTAGTAAATCTACATATATACATTTACATGTCGTCAAGAATTTCGTTGAGTTCAATATTTTAAAATGAATCTAATCTCACGCACATTTATATTAGGCACAATTCCAGAAGAAAAAAAGCAACGTGATAACACTTGATAAAAAACGCATATTTTGATAATGTTGGAGGACGTGTTTGAAGTTATATTTCGTTTTTCGTGCACATAATTGGATTATGAGTTAGTTAAGTTTGCAAAAATTTGAGCAATTGTATATGGATGTAGACGTTAGCTTAGATATTATTTTCAGCAGCTTGATTACGATAAATGGGTGTAGTAAGGCTAATTATAACTTAATACGGGTCACTTAATTTATATAATCTACTGCTATATTAACTCTTTATTTATATTAATGAAATGGTTACTATATTACTTGCTGTTTAGTATATTTTTATATCAATATAATAAAGATAATAGAATTTGCGGCAAATGTCATTGTATATAGAATTGCAATATAGAGGTAAGTAAATCTAAAGGGTTACACACTGAAGGAGCAGTCTCTTGTAGGATTATTTTAGTACATAATATATATAAGTAAAACAGTTTTAGTTTGATTTGTTCAGTGCGTAATGTAAAACTCTACAAACTTGGTTAAAAAAGAAAGTTGGAGCTCTAGCATCTATGTCGTACATACTAGTAGTACTGATAGAGGTAGTTCCTGATTTAGTTGTGCGCACTCAGAACCAGCAAATCGATAGTCGGATGTCGACGGCGAGGAAAGGCAATGTGGTTTCACTATGTACGGCGTAGGAAAGAGAGAAAGAAATGCGAGCGCAACGCATGACATTTCATCCTAAAAGTATGCATCGTATGTGGGCTGATGCTTATTACATTTTATAAAGTCTGTATCAAGGTGTTTTCCCTTTAAATTCTTTTCCATCATTTTTATTAACCCCTAAAATCCTTGTACATATGGATTCAGGCTTAGATAGTGTGTTCTTGTAAGGGGTAATTAATTCATATAATGTTGTTAAACAAAATTACGTTTGTAGAAACTCATCAAGAACCATAGTGTAGTAGTTTAAAGTAAATCAGAGAAAGTCACTTTCTTCATACAGTGATGTACTTTCATTCTAACTTTCACTTCAATTTTGAATTTTCAAGAGCTTATTGTTCAAAAAACCAATAAAAAGAATAGAAATTGAATTGAATTTCGCCAATCACAAGAAATTACATAAGATTTTTATAATCCATATTCAATTTCGAGTTTATATAAATGTGCAAATGTGCTTAAAATAAAATGTGTTCTAGGTACATACATCATCGTATTGTTGTTGTGTAATCAGCTGGTATTTCATAATGTCAAGTATTTGAAAAAAAAAAATGTATCAGTAATACAATGCTGTTTGTACTTGGCATTATATTATGATTTGCTCGTACCATGGTTATCTTTATCATGAAATAAAATTGTACACACAGTTCAATTTCAAAAGTATTATTAATAAATCCAACAACGTGCTTACTGAACAGGGAGGTGTCGTCATGATATAAAATTTCCAGTAAAATGCAATACTTTTGAAACTCATAATATTTGACTATTCAAGTTGTGTATGGTAATGAAGTATTCCCAAGTGTCAAAAGAACAAAAATAAAGTGTACATTTACTTACGTATTATAAGTCTTTTAAAAGTGATCAAAACTATACAGTATTACACCCTTTATGAAAAGGACAATATATATATTGTGGTTATATTCGCTAAAGTAAAGAGTAGTATTTATGAACAAAACTTTAAATTTAAAACTAGAACATGTAGATTATACTTGATTACGTATAAATACTTTTAATAAGCTCAGAGATGAACATTTAATAATTTTTTCATGGTAACATTATCAATTGCTCGTATCATATATATGTTTATATATATATATAAATATATATCATACGTATAATATGTTGATGTAGGGCAGTAAAGTAATACCGATTAATTTAGTGTACATAAAAATAGTGTCTACTGTATACAGTTCTTTATAGTAGTATATTACATCTAATACACATTTTTATATCTGAATCAACGTCAAATGTGTTAATGCGTAATCAATCGGATTGTAATTTTTTGCGGGCCGTTTCCAGGTCAGTTTATGCCAGTCGATTCAATGTTGTATCTGTATTTAAACATTTGAGGTGTACAGATAAAAACCTATGCTCTGAATGTACAGTTAATTTGTGTTTTTTTGTTTGTTTGTTTGTTCTTGTTTTTACATAATATCAAGGCCGATGCCTCTGTTGAGATGGAACAAAGACATTTTTGTCAAGCCTCTTTAAAATATGTCTTTCTATTACAAGAAGTTCAAGAATGTAAAAAATACGAATTTGTTGAAACGGTAAGTGTTTCCCTCATGTACTTTTTTTAACTGTTTATAAAGTTGTTTGCAAATATAATTAAAGTCACTGAATTTGATAACCATGTACATTTTACATCTAGTTAAATTTAAATTAAATAATAATTTAAACTTTCATAAATTTAAATTTTACATCTAGTTAAATCAAAAAAGTTCCTTAAAAACTTGAAGAAACTGCTTAAAACTAAATGTTATTATTATTACATATTGTACGGTGAAATTTTAAGTGTTTCTTCCTATTATTTGTAGCTCCTCGGATTTATGTACAGTTGGCTGACATTCTATCATCAAGGACACGAAGTTGCTACAGATTTTAAACCTTATATGACCGATCTCCAAAAGCGTCTCCAAAACGTAATTGCTTTAATTTACATGTTTATATAATAATATGATGACATGACCTAATGAATCATGTTCTTCATGATTCATTAGGTATACCAGCATAAAGCATAAGTTCTGAGAATATTTGTAGAAATTACACATTAGAGTGACATTGATTTTGCTTTTATAGAATTGATTTCGATGGCTTTACCGTTATATGTATGATCTTATATCTATTACCTGTATATCCTACGAGGCAAACAAACTTTCTCTTTATGTAGATTTTCTACAGTGTATGTGTTTAGTTAAAATTGATGTGATTGCATGCCAGCAACTAAAACCAGTCTGTATGCCTATAGAGTAGTATGTCTCGTTTGATTTCATTTTTTTTTGTTTTGCATTCAACGGCGTGGACAATGGTAGCAATGTTAGTCTAGATTAGTAGTGATGTAGGTTATGTATACATAATAATACATATTCAGATGATACATCGTATTTGAATCCACATGTTGTGTTATAGAATTTCTACTTGGTATTCTGTCAATGTCTTTTTTTCAGTACATTTTTTTTTGCTAATAATTCAAGCGTAAATATTATGTACGAAAAACATACAGGTGTACTTTCTAGAATTTGTTAATGACTTAAGCTTAGCAAGTTTTTTGGTTTCAAACTAATATTGTTACAAAATAAGCAGTTTGATGCGATTTTTGAAAAAGTAGAAATTGTTATAAAACATGATGAATCTTTTGGTGCTATCCTCAAGTTTTGTTGAGAATAATCACCTATTTTCTACCCATAAAGTAATAATAAGTAAAGATAATATGTTGTAGTCCATAATTATTACTCTCATACCTTGTTATTGTATGTCAACTTAGAATCTTTGTAAAGTAAAACACAACGTAAATTTATTCCTGATTACATTTGTTCATGAATATGCAAACTACAATACTCTTGAACACGTGCATATTCGTTTTGTCTCTTATGATTCCAATTATACGTTTTAACGTAATAATGATTGCCGTCATAATATTAGAATTTCTTGTACTGTTTAACTACTACTATACTTAAAACATTGGTTTGTAAAATTATAATACCATCAATAAGCTATGCATAAAATATATTGCATACAATTTTAACACTTAATTTATACAACTAAATCATATTTTTAATATGGAAATACATTTTTTTCCTCGTCTAAGCTTTCTTTTACTTTTTGTACGGAAATTGTCACTAATTCATTTACACATAGATCAATATGTATATGGATTACAATAGCAAACAAAATTATATATTACTTGTGAATATTTGCTACAAAATTGCTCATATGTTTGGCTAATCTTTGAATTTTGAATGACATGTAATCTCTTTGAAATATTATAGACACGAGAAAATTTTGAAACCACAAGAGATCAAACTAAATTACTCATGAATAAAATGCTGGAAATAAGAAAATCGGTAAGGAAAAATGCATACAATAACTATGTGATATATTTTCAGTGCCAAGAGCTTATCTATTATCTAAGCTTCTTGAAGCTTGTTCAATTTACTTACCCTGTTGGTATGGTACAATAGTATTTCTAATGTATTTGTATTATCCAATGTCTCCCTGTAGAAGGACCCTGGAAGTCTTGACAAGTCCTATACTCGACAAGGCTATTTGTACCTGATGGAGAAAAAAGCCCTAGGAACAACGTGGACAAAATTTTATTGTACTTATGAAAAAGCCACGAGAAAATTTTGCATGATTGCATATAATCAAACTTCTAGCAAGTTGGTTAGCCATTCTGTAAGTACACCTACTTTTTTAATTAACATTTTGCAAAAATCAATGTTGATTGTGGTATAATAATAATAATAATATGTCGATCTTTTTTTTTGTTTATGTGATAGGCTATAAGTGATGAAATTATTTTAAAGTCATGTATCCGGAGGCCATCTGATTCTATTGATAAAAGATTTTGTTTCGACCTTACTGCAGAAAATCGTCCAGGAATAGTGTAAGTAATATTAATATTGTGTAGAAATTTCCACATAATGGAGAATACATTTATGATTGATGCATAATATAAATATAAAAATAGACAAAGCTAGTGGTTTTCTTTCGCTTTTATAAAATCCACAAAATAGGAATTGGATTTTCGTAGTAGATTTACTTTAAAAGCCATTTAATTCATGTTGTTTTTTTTATTCCACTAGATATACACTACAAGGTAAGTATGCAGTATAAATAAACGAATACGTATGCTTGGACGGACTAAGCATAAAGTAACTGTAAATACATAATATTAAATCATTAACTTTTCTATTTAGAGAAGTCATGTGCATAGGGTGTTGTATATTATATTATGTGTGTAATGTGTACATCAAACAGATAAGCTTATGAATACTAACGCAATTTTATTTTATGTATATTCTGGAGCCATGTGTGAAGAAGATAGACGTTTATGGTTAGATGCAATGGATGAAAATTTCAGAAAACATGAACCAGGAAAAGTATCAAAGTCAGAAGAAACTTCTCTAGACGATGTTGGGTTTGCATTTGTACAACAATGTATTGCAGAATTAGAAAATCGTGGACTAGAAGAACAAGGACTATACAGATTAGTGGGCGTTTCTTCAAAAGTTAGTAAATTATTGAGCCAGGGTCTGGATAGAAATTCTAAAGTAAGTTTGGTTTCACTTTTCCAATTAATTCAAAGATTAAAAAAATTGTTGTCTCTTATTCATCAGATGCCAGAAAAATTGTAATATATAAATTGAATGTATTACATGTAGATAGACGTAAAAAAAGAACCTCCTTAGCTATGTCAATATATCTTACGGAGGCTCTTTTTTCACGTTCATTCTCAGATAGATGCATTTACTATTGAATATTTATTATAGTTTTTAAAATATATTTTGTTTGTCATTATATAGGCTAACCACAATTTTTTAAATGATCGATGTGAATGGGAAACTAAGACAATAACTAGTGCGCTAAAGACATATTTTAGAAATTTACCGGAACCAGTAATGACATTTCGTTATCACGAGGCTTACATCGCCGCAGCAAGTAAATACTAATCAAAAGTTTTCTTTTTCATTTTTTTATGGTCAAAATAAAAAATTGTTACATACTATAGAATTTGAATATAAATTTTTTTATCTATTATTTTGAATTCAAATCATAAGACAATACTAATTAATTTGAAAACATTTTAATGTAGAGCAAGAAACACGAAATCAAAGGGTTCAAGATGTACATACCTTGGTTCATCGATTACCGTTGCCAAATTTTCAAATTCTTGATATTCTTATAGTACATTTGCAAAGGTAAATAACTATACGTCTTAACTACAGATTATATATTTCTCAATACTTTTTTTTAAACATTTGTTTGTGAGCTATGAAAGTTCAATATTAAACGAGGTTTTTGAATGTTTGATTTTAGTATTGCTGCAAAATGCGAAAAAAATAAGATGACAGTTAGTAATTTGGGTGTTTGTTTTGGTAAGAAATATTTACAATGAAGCTATTGTATTGTGTAATATAGATTTTAGTCAATTTTTTATAATTATTTTGAAATCTGTTGACGTTTTTTAAATTTCTTAGGACCTACTCTTTTACGACCTGAGGAAGAAACCGTAGCAGCCATCATGGACATCAAATTTTGCAACGTTGTTGTCGAAATACTGATTGAAAATTACGAAAAAGTGAGAAATGAAATGCCGATAATGATTCGTTTACTTTGTTTTTTATGTACTGTGTGCTCGAAAATTACATTTCGTATTTGAAATTTTTAGATATTTACTACAAAGCCATTACCAACTGAATTACCCAAAGAGATTCAAGCTTCTAGCCTAACCCCTTCTTTACCTTCTACAAGACTGCAATTAAGTCCAATTAAACACGTAAGTAAATTGATTTTCTGTTGTTTTTATAACTTTCCTGTTGTTTTATGGTTTGTATTGTAGTTTTTTAGTTTTAAAATCTAATTATTAATGATTGATTATTGAATGTAGACATGTACATATATACGTTGTATTGGATGTATTTTTTTATTGTAATAGGCTGTTGTTACGTCATACAATGATGGGACTGTTTATGTCGATTCCCATGGAATGCGAACATCATGGGATAATATACCACTAAATCAAAGTATGCACCATTCAACAGCAACAGTTAACTCTCTCCATTCCAGTTCGCACTCCAGTTCATCAAATCAGAGCGCTGGTGATGCGTTACCCGTTTACAATTTAGCATCGCAAAATCAACAAAATCCAGCAAAAACTTCAAGAATTGGGTTATCTTCAAGTACTCTTGGAGAAAAAGGAACAAGTTTTTCTCAACCATTTTTAAGTAATGCAGGTATGTATTGTTTTTGTTTTATATATGGTGTATATATAGTCGAGCATAGTAAGTAAAATACTGTATGTTGTAGTAGTTGTATTAATATTACATTTTAATATAAGAATATAGATTTTACAAAGAAAAAAAGGAAGTACTCTTTTATTTATATATCATGTATTATATTATTATTATAGTAGTAAACTCGAACAGTAGTTCTTCAAGTGAATCAGTTGCTTCTTGGCCTCCAGGACAACATCCACACCCACAAGGCAAGTTTTATATATGCATGTAATATTAAATATTATAGACAATGGGAAATGGTAGTTTATACAAGTGATGCGATTAAATAAATACAAACAGGGTTTCATTGAGCTTATTTTGTGGATTTTTTTTTGTCTCGTTCAGGACCACCGCCATACCATCCACCTCCCGATCCTACGTCAGTTAGTAATGGGAGAGATTATAGTTCGAATTCTAGAATACTAAAAAGTTATACGGTGACTGGAATCCCAACTAATTCAGGGAAACTGGAACATAACCTGTAAGTTTTTCATTTCAGTTTCAAATCTATGTTAGCCAAAACATAAAAGTAAATTGGTTTTTTTTGTTATACAATAACAATTATTATTGAAGAATTGCAACAATTTTATTTCTCAATTTTTCACTAGAAAACGAGCCAGAACTTTATATACTTGTGTTGGTGAGCACGAAGGGGAACTGTCGTTTGAACCCAATGAAATTATTACTAATGGTGAGAGGGAATTGAAAAATTTAAATACTTTTTACTTATTAATATGTACATTATTAGTAATTGATGTATACCACAAGGGAATACATACTTGTTTGTATGTATAATATATAAATATGTAATATGTATATATATAACTGTCATTTTAATTTGTTTGATTGTTGTTGTTTGTTTGTTTCAATTATGCAGTGAGATCATCTTGCGAGCCAGGTACCCATCCATGTACCATTATACATAATAAAACTATAGTTTATGTTTGATCTTGGTGTGAGATATATATCATATGATTACAAGTACAAGGTGTTTTTAATTTTCAATTGTAGTCTAATTCATTGTACATTTATTTGTTTCTCTTCATTTTTTAGGCTGGCTAGTGGGAACGCTTAGAGAAAAAACAGGATTGATCCCAGAAAACTACTGTGAGGTTCTACCTTAAAATTTATGTTTAACATTCATTTAGTTTGACTAAATACTTAGCTGTAATTTTTAGCGGATGGGAAAGTGATGGTGACTGCACATATACTTATATTCTCTCTCTTATATTATTATAATGATCATTTACGTTTAAAATTTAAAGTATACATAATATAACAAAAAGAAATTCAGTAGAAATGTTTTTCTGCTAATCTTGTAGTTTCGTTTACTTATATTTTCACTTGTTTAGCTCTTTATAGATTTCCATTAAATTCGTATAATGTATATTTTTTAGTTTGTTTTTCTTTCATTAACGCGTATTTGAAAAAAAAATATTAGTTTGTTTTCGTAGATCATTATTTTAAAACTTGTGTAAACCACATTTCATTTCTGTTTTTGTGAAGATTTTCCACTTTCAAATTTTTGACAAAATGCGTTCATTTGAATGCTCATTTACATTTATGTTTCATATTATGAGTATCTAGTATTTTAACAATTTTTATATAGCTGTTTCTTATATAATGCTTCAACCTTAATACTATGATGAATTACTACAGCACATTCTGGTTTTTAATATTAATTATTACTGCTATAACTATATATTTCATGATTATATCATTCAACATGAAGAAAAATATATATGACAAAATGGCAGCAGCTGAAATACGAGATAAAGTCTTGTTCAGGAAACATTCTAACATATAAACTTTATTCTAGAATGTAGTTTTTAATAGTTTGATACAACCTTTTTATGTAACTCGGCTATTATCATAGTATGAGAGTATATATGTGGTTAACGATAATCCAAAATGATTATTCGTACAATATGTTCAACTTTAGAGTATTTTCTCAATGTGTCAACTAAAATATATTATATTTATATACATATATATTATGTGTATTTATTTATTCATAGTAATTATTATTTAGTATTATATAGCATAATACTGTGTAGTTGTTGTTATTACTGTACTGAAATGTATAATAAGTTGATGTTATTGTTGAATATTGTTGTTGTTGTTGAATGAATGAGTTTTACTTTGTACATTATGTATATATATATATATATATAATGTATTTTCTGTACATACTACATACTCTATGTTAATGTATTATAATATATATATATTATGCTAATAATATATTATACCTACGTGAATGTTTCCTCTTGTTTTAAAATCGACTGATGTACATAAAAAATAAATAGTTTGTTATTGACACTGCATATGTGTGTATACATGTGTGTTATACACATATTTTTGAAGCTCCTATGTTTACTACAAAACAACTACACACATGTGTAAAACATTAAATATTTTATTTGTTAAAATTATGAAAGATACTGAAGATTAAAATGTGTAAAGCGCATTCCAGTTTACATTTTACTGCAACAGATAATCGATATTAAAAAAAACGGCTGCTTAAATATTTTAAATACAATGAAGTATGTAACACATGTGTATATTATATTAAATTAAAATAAGAATGATATGACGTGTAATATGTTATACATCCAGTATGAAAAACGTGGGTACTATGTTATTTTGTTTTTAAAAAATTGAGGATATTGAATCATGTTATATACAGTAAACTTAACAAATTTGTATGTTAAATATTTACTATTATGTAGGAGTTTTCGTACGTCAGGTTTTTCCTCTAACTCTATATAATATACTTTCCGTTTTATATCATTTCCGTTCCGTTCCGTTTCATTTCCAGATGTTTAAGAATTTTTATAGTGTATATATATTTTTCGTATCAAAGTATTTATTCCTTAGTTTTCAAAAGACTTTATGTACTTCCAATAACTTTTTTAATTTTATGTGTTTTATTCACCAGTTTGTTTTTTAAATTACACATATGATATATACTTAGAAGATTATTATTACTACGTATATGAATATCTGTACGGGGAGACGAAACAAACGATACGCTATTTAATATATATATATATATATACGAGCTTAATTTTCCAAGACCTGTGGTTTTCAAAATAAAAAATTCGTAAAAATATTTTGAGATTGCTACGTGAAAGTAGACACAATTCTACGTCTTTTGACCTATAGAACACCCTCCTATCACCTAAGGGTGACCCGCCAGGCGCAACTGAAAAAGTGTCAAAAACTCGCAAAAGTGCGTTTTAAGCTTGACTTTTGGCACTCGCCATTTCCACAGTTTTTAACTTTTTTCAAGTCTGTTAACGGATTCTAGGAGGTATTCATCAGGAAAATGCAAGTTCTTTTTTATTTTGCAAAATTCCCCAAAATAAGCAGCCCATGAGGTTTTCTGTAAACCCGCCTACATTAATTTTTGCAATGGGCTTTAAAATTATACGATTTGAATTCTTTTAAATGAAACCTACCCTATCAGATGCAGAAAGCAATTCTGAGTCGATTAGTTCCCATAACTTTTGGATTGAAGGCTCCCGGATCCCTAAAACCGCCAATTTTAGTATTCTCACCCCATTGACAGCATTTTTGACTTTTGGCACTCGCCATTTCCACAGTTTTTAACTTTTTTCAAGTCTGTTAACGGATTCTAGAAGGTATTCATCGGGAAAATGCAAGTTCTTTTTTATTTTGCAAAATTCCCAAAAATAAGCCGCCCACGCGGTTTTTTGAAAACCCGCCTACATGAATTTTTCTAGTCGGCTATAAAATTACATGATTTGAATTCTAAGGAATAAACCCAAGCCTACCAGGCGCAGAAAGCGATTTTGAGTCGATTAGTCTCCATAAATTTAGGATTTAAGGCCCCCACCCCGGTGTCCTGAGGGTGTCAAGAAAAATGAAAATTTTCGAAAAAAAAGCCAATCTTAGAATTGTCTGAAATGGGTTTTCCACATGGGACCGGGTCTCCCCGGTGATTTTTCACGCCCGCCCCTTCAGAAAGGACTAGACTCGTATCCAAAATACATTTTCCAGTTCCGAAAAACATCAAAGTCAGCGAGCTTGCTGTAGATCTAGCCCTACCCCCTAAGAAATAACATCTCCAAAAATTTCAGTTTTTTATTTCCCTTTGAAATAAAAAGAGTGTATGTTATGTGGTATCACTTTGGTCCAAATTCCTATCCTGTGAAATTGCGATGTCAGTGCGGTTTTTGATCTCCTTTTTTGGTAGAATTTTGGTAGAATTTTCATGGCCGCTCATCGGAATCCGATGGAAAATTGCGATTAGATTTTGGCATGAATTCAGACCAAAGTGACATCAAAATATGACCCTCTCGTCGTTCAGGGGGGGTATGTGGGTTAAAACACGTTTTTGGTCTATCCCACGTTATTTTCATGCCAAATCGAAATTTAAATTTTTTTTGCAGCCACATTCTCCGAAGGGGCGGGCGTGAAAAATCACCGGCGAGACCCGGTCCCATGTGGAAAGTCCGTTTCAGACAATTCTAAGACTTTAACTTTTTTTCGAAAATTTTCAGTTTTTTGACCCTGCTGGACACCAGGTGGAAGCCTTAAATCAAATATTTATGGACACTAATCGAATCAAAATGGCTTTCTACATCTGATAGGCTTCGTTTCATTAATTAAAATTAAAATCTCGTCATTTGGCTTTCCAACAAAAGTTCAATTAGGCGGGTTTACAAAAAACCGCCTGGGCGGCTTATTTTTGCGAATTTTTAAAAACAAAAAGACACTTGCGTTTTCGTAGTAAATACCTGTTACCATCCGTTGGCAGAAGGGGAAAAAGTTAAAAACTCTGGAAATGGCGAGTGCCTAAAGTCAAAAACGGAAAAACGTTTGTAAATGGGGTACACAAAACAAAAATTGATGTTTTAAGGGCTCGGAAGCCTTACATAAAAAAGTTATGGGGACTAATCGACTCAAAATCGCTTTCTGCACCTGATAAGCTTGGTTTTATTCCTTAGAATCCAAATCATGTAATTTTATAGCCGACTAGAAAAATTCATGTAGGCGGTTTTTCAAAAAACCGCGTGGGCTGCTTATTTTTGGGAATTTTGCAAAATAAAAACGAACTTGCATTTTCCTGATAAATACCTCCTAGAATCCGTTGAAAGAAGTTAAAAAAGTTAAAAACTGTGGAAATGGCGAGTGCCAAAAGTAAAAAATGCTGTCAATGGGGTGAGAATGCTAAATTTGACGTTTTTAGGAATCCGGGGGCCTTAAATCAAATAATTATGGGTACTAATCGATTCAGAATTGCTTTCTGCATCGGATAGGATAGGTTTCATTTATAAGAATTCAAATCATGGCATTTTATAGCCGAATAAAAAAGTGGATTTGGCGATTTTTCAAAAA
>JAQGBH010005015.1:0-15312 GCA_034698265.1 Sminthurinus aureus
TCAATGTTTTTTCAATTGTCAATACAATACTATTGATGTCAAGCAATTGAGCTGTTTCCAAGCCAATATTTTCAATTTTCTGAACTCTAGTCTGTTTATTCTTCATATTTTGATTCGGAGAATCGAGACTCAAGTATCTAATATCGAGGTTCAAAAATTCAGAACTTCAAGCAAATAAAAACCTAAAAAACAAGGTAGCAAAAATTTAAAGCGTCTGACGTCTGGATAATTGGTGAATTATTACTCCCGCAAAATGAGGATCGTAACAAGAAACAAAAGCAACAACAGACGGCAAAAATTCAAAAGACTGGGTAAAACTGCATCAACCCGTGAACAAATTTGTAATTCCATTTCAGCTGGAAATTCAAATTCAAATTCTGATTCGAAAAATTGGAATTGTGATGAAAATCCCATGGAAACAACAAGGTTAACAACAACAAGTCTCAAAGACATTGAATTCCTGGCGTACACTCATTTTGAGGAGTTCCGCATCAAACCCAATTCCAATTCGAGTCCAAATCCAAATCCAAATTCAAAACCAGCGACATTTTCACACATACAAAAACCCGAACCAATGCCGAAAACGGACCCAAAAATAGATTTTCAGTCACAAGATTGGAAAATTCCTACTTTGTTCCTAAAAGAAACAAAAGCCACCACCAAAAATCAAAATTCACATAGAAATCCGAATGACAGTGAAAATGACCAAGAGAATGATTTCACATTGACTTTGCAAGACATGAAATATAATTTTTGGGCCTTCAAATTTCAAACTGTACTCAAAATTCTGCCCACTGATTTAGATCTCGAGTCAGGACTTTTAAAAGTCAACCGGAATGAATCAAAGGGACAAAAATACCTGAACAAGTTTTTATTTGTATTATTGCAAATTTACGTCATCCTCCGGATTTTCCAGCTCATTTCCCTTGCCATTCCTTGCATTTCCCACTTTGAAGAAGCCAGTTCAACAGTAGAGATTCTCCGGAATATTTCAACCCCTTTTGTCACGAGTGTTTACATGGGACTTTATTTTGAGTACATTCGAATCGCCGGATTTGACATGCCCTCACTCAACTCAATACTCAATTGTTTGATTGAAACTCTACAAAAAGACAGCAAAAAAGGAAATCCAAATCCATATCCAAATAATGCAAGCGGTAATTACAAAAATAACGCGGGAAATTTGTTTCTGAATCACAAAGTCCAAATCGGACTCAGAATCAGAATCAAAATGAGAGTGGAAAAAATGATAAAATCCTTGAAAATTCTGCAGCGTCCATTTCGCGTCAATCTGCTGGTTCATCTTCCCTTTTTCGTCTACACGATGATCCTCACGGTTCCTGTGCTCATGATTCTGGATCCAAAATCTCCCATTTTCTGGACTAGTTTTTGCTTCGGATCAAATTCAAAAATTACTTTGATCCAAATCCAAATCCACAATCCGAATCCGGTTCTCCGGTTCTCCGTCTTTTTCCTTTGTCCTCTGTTGATGGGTCTGGACGGTTTATTTTATTTTTTGATGGTTTCCATCATTTACACTGCGGTCTTTGTCATGCTCTTATTTATTGTTTTGACGGAGCAAAGGATTGAACAAGCCATTCAAACTTTGGGGTACGTTTTTAAATTTTAAATATTCATTGAACATTGATCACCCTCATCAAAAATGTTATCTAAACTCTGAGTTACAATTACAAATTGAAATCTAGATCAAAATCAGGCGGTGGACTAGAAAAAGCCAAGAAAGGTCTACAAATCATCAAACTACAGATCCTCCTCTTCAACCGCTCCTTCTCTACCGTCGTCTACTTGACCAAAATGATCGCATTGGCTTCCGCGATTGTCGGAGGATTTGCATTAATCAAATTCTTTGCAGCTGAACCCCTGATCGCATCAATGGGTGTCGTTTTCCACTTGGAGGGAAGTGTAAATTACTTTATCATTTTCGACAAAGTTTACAGAATCACGGACAAAGTTGAGGAGCTCAAACAGAAAATTGTGGAGAAGGCAAAAATAAAAAATCCCAAGCAAAATCCAAATGCAAAGACGAGAGATGAATACAAGCGGATTTGCAGATCCGTCCAGAGTTTGGGAATTCAAGCGGGTGGATTTTATCTCATAGAGAGGGAAAATACTCTGATTTTTATGGACTATGTCGTCGGACAAATCGTCAGCCTAATCCTCATGTTTCCATAGAAACAGAAAACCGAAACCAACCAAAAGGCAATCATATTAAAAAGAAGAATTTTCTCCAAGAAATGAGCTACAAATTACAAAAGACTTTTGTGTACAAATATTGTTCCATATTATTTATTATTAGTAAAGTATAATAAAAAATCTCAAAATGTAACCTTTTCTTTAGTTGTCAATGCACAAAAAAATTATTTGTGACACGAAACTTTGACGTTTTACATGAACTTGATCTTTTTATTAAAATTGTCCTATCGTTTTAAAACCCTTATGAGAAAAGATGCGAATGCTGACTTTTCTCATGATGTTTGAGACTCCCTGCAGTCTTTGCTCGATATTTACAACCTGTCGTCTTTTCCCTGCAAAAGTATGGCTCTTCCTTTGTGTGAGTTCTCGTGTGACTCGTCAATGCAGCTTTTGATTTGCATTCATAGTCACAAATCCGACATTTTTCCTTCTTCTCCTCACTGTGAATATTATACTGGTGTTCCTTCACCTTTGATTTCGAAATAGAGCGATACTCACAATCCGAAAAAGAGCACTTGTATTTTTTCTCTCCTCCATGAGTCAAAAAGTGCCTCTTTAGATCAAAATTTTTCTTGGATGCGTAGGCACAATGCGGCTGCGTACATTTGAAAGGTCGGACGTCCGAGTGAACGTTTTTTAAGTGACTTCTGACCACTGTTCTTGTTTTCCCTCGGAATGGACAAAGCTCACATTTGAACTGTCGCTCCTCACTGTGAATCTTCAAATGGGTGGAAAGAGACTGCTTAGATTTACAACGGTAGTTACATGATTCAAATGAGCAGGCAAAGGGTTTTTCCGTACTGTGAATTTTCATGTGGACGGTGAGATTTCCACTACGTGTTGCCGAGTATTCACAAAGCTCAACTGGGCATGGAAATGACGGACGTTTTTCACCTTCTCTCGGATGATGAATGATTCTATGTTGCTTGATATCGCAGGTCTGGGCGGCTGAAAATTCGCAGTTTGCTTCACTGCATTTGTACGGTTTTTCCTTTGTGTGGATCCGCGAATGAATTATAAGATTGTTTGCAGTAGCCGTGGCAAAGGAACAGGATTCAAATTGGCAAACATACGGTTTTACACCCGTGTGAAGTCGAGCATGTGCAGTTAAATTCCGTTTTACATTGCTGACATAATTGCAGTTGGGATGAAAACAAGCGAACGAGTTTTCATCCGAGTGGATTTTTGAGTGCTCAACAAGACGATGTTTCCGCTTTGCAACGTACGAGCATCCAGAATGTGAACAGAGAAACTGTCGAGAAGCTGTTTCAGGCAAATGGCAATTTTGCACGTGTTTATTAACACCAGACTTTGATTTACACTTGAATGCACAATTCAACTCGGGGCACTTGAACCGCTTTTGGAGAGAGTGATTTTCCACATGGTGTTTGTAATTCTTGAGCACCTGTGTTGAATAAGGACAGATCGAGCACTGGTAAACAGAAGACATTTCTGCCTCTGTTACTTTGTCGCCCGTGTTCATTTTGCCAAAGTCAGAGGAGCGAGCCAATTTTCCGATAAAATCCCACACAAAAAATATTTTTAGATCAAGAGTCCAAATGATGAAGGAATAAACTGCTGGCTACGCTGAACCACAAAAGAACTAATGAAGCTAGAACATATTTCCTGTTTTCTGCTGCGTGTTTTGTCAATGTTAAAAAGGCGTAAGGGATATATAAAGAAGGGAAAGGGAAATTCCTGGAAGCGGATCAACTGTATGAAGTTACGACTTTCGTGGGAAAAGACAAACTTTATTCTGACTTTCGGATTTATTTTAACCCTTAATTCCTAAGAATTTTGAATCCAAGAATTCAACATTGAAAACTAAGGTTTTTCAAACTCTATGATTCTGTGGAAAATTTCCGTGCTTGCGAGTCAAAACAATTCCAATGTGCAAATATTTAAAATTTTAAGCCAAGAATTGTTCCCGTCTTACCAGCTTTTCGTTTATAAAACTATGCAAAAAATTGTACTGTTTATTTAGTTTGGCTGTTTTTCTTTCTTTGTCAACACTCTTATTTTTTTAGGTCAGTCACGAACCCTAAAATTAGAAGAAAACATTTCTCTCTTTACTTTTGAATAAACAAAATGCCAAATGGGAATGGTTTTCTTGACGTACGAAACAAGATTCTTGAAATATTCTTCAAAGTATTCTAAAAATTTTTATTCGAAACATTTTCATTTGCTATAGCATCTTATTAGATTCACAAAGTAACTAAAAATTGATCGAAAATAAAACATGGCGCCTTTTCTCCATTTTACATCGTTATTGCTATTCTGCATTCTGGGTCTTGCTCATTCTCAAACAAACTTTAACATTGACTTGAGCTTGAAAAGGTACGAAAGAGATGAAAACATAAAAGTTAATTTGGCTCCACTTCTTTCAAAATTGCCGTTAGCGTTCATTCATCTTATGAAAATGGAACTGGACGATAAATATTCATTTTATCACCCGAATCTCAAAGTGCCCCTAATCATTGACGACTTCTGGAAACTCAATTACCACACTAAGAAATATGTGAAAATCGACGCGGTTTCAGCCATGGACGATGAAGACCGGTCCGATACCATGAATGTCATTTGTGGGTTGAAATACACTGGTGCATTCAATTTCAAATTTGCGCGCGTATTTTTCCCTCCAGAAACGTTTGAGCATTTAGACCGAAAAACAAACGAGATGATAGTGAAAAAGCACAAGTTCCAAGAATTCAGCGAAATGCTTGCGTGGCCACAGTCCTTTACCTATGTTCGCTGTTCACGTCTTAGAGAAAAATACTGTGCCTTCTTTCAAAAAATCCCGGGTTACCTCTTTTATTTAGTGCGGGACTATTCGAACCAACTTCATCTTCGTCATGCTAAGATCAAGTCCATCGCCGATGACTTTGGAAATGATCACTCATATTACAAATCGGATGTGCCCATTTTTGTTCTGAGCGTCCGAGGTCACAGAGGTCACAGAGGTCCCAGATGTCATAGAGGTCACAGAGGTCAAAGTGAAATAGGAGACGGGTGGTACATTTGTCTAACTCCTTACTTGACACCAAGAATGACTATTGAATTTAGTTGCCAGTCAAAATGGCCGCCATCACCATCTTGCTCATGGAAAATAGTGGGCGTAGTTGAGCAAGCAAAGAAAATGATTGGAGTTCGAAAGTTGTTGATTTCCCACGAGTGGAATTTCCAGCGCCCATTCAAATTCCGTAGAAAGTCTCTGTTGAGAAATAGAAAATGGACCAGCTTGAACCAGTTTGCCTACCACGTTCTGTTGCCATGGAACGTCAGCAAAGATGGCACCCAGAGAAGCAAGAATCTTGATTCCGTTTACGTCATCAATGACAACATACACCACGGTTCTAGATTTGATCTGCATGCGTATCAGAAACACTTGACTGGACTTGAAACCTTTGATTTTATCACGAGTGACCGAGTTTACAAGGTCAAAAATGGACTGGCCATTTATACGGCCCCTTTTCAACTTGAGCTCTGGACATCTTTTTTCCTCTCCATTTTGTTTTCCGCCATTTTTCTCCTCCTCCTCCGTGGCCATTACATTTTTCCTGCAAAGGACAACGACAACGCCATCTACAGGTTTTTAAAGCCTATATTTGACCCTGGTCTTTTCTTTGGATCCCTTTTTTGGCTCCTCCGGATTTTCATCGACCAACCGAATGACGACCTCCCGTTCGAATCAAATCAAAAGTTGCTCAAGAAAAAATGGATGAAAATCTACGGACTTTGGCTCTTTTTCTCTGTTGTCATAGCGAACGCTTATAAAGGAATCATCAAATCCGAGTATCTGCTCAAGTATCCGTATGAGACCGAATGGAAAAATTTAACACACCTCTGGCTCAAGTCCTCGGACTTTTACATTTTCTACACCAAAGTTGGATTTGAACCGCGTCACAACATAAAGGCAACGGACAGCCCTTTTTCACTCCTCGCGCGGTGGGACAGCGTCACAGTTTGCCCCTTTGGACAACCCTATTTCTGGCTCAAAGCGATGTGTGCGCAGAAATGCCTTCCTTTTTTACCCTATGAGGAATCGGGCTGTCAAAACGTGGAAGCATGCAATCAGCTCGTGGATTTGCTTCACCAATTGGAGAACAACACATACGCAATTGCTCCGCATCACATTTCCTGGCTCATCGACTATGATGACCAGTTTAAATTAAAGAAGAAAGGTCAAAAATCTGTCATGGTTTTCCCATCCAGTGACTGGGAATATTTTTGGCAGTTGTACAAAAACAAAATGGCGGAAAATCCATCCCTGAAATTCGCTCATAGTCACAAGTCCAACGAGCAGGAAGCGGACAATTCTTTTTCAAGAACCAAGGGCTTCTTCGTCATGGACATCCTGTATAAATACCGCAAAGGCGGCATAGGCCAGATTCACAAAAGAGCTGCGGCGGTTATTCAAAGCGGGATTTACGCATTTTGGGAGAGTTGGATTAAAATCAGGGATTTTAAAATCCGGATTAGTCCGGATTTCTATGACGAAAAAACCAAAGGAAATTACAAACAACTTTCTTTCAAAGACAGTGACATTGGTCTGGTTTTCTATGCGTTTTTGCTTTGTCTTGTTGCGCCATCTCTTGCCATTTTTCTAGAGTTGACGACTTTTCATCTTAAATACATAATTTTAAAGTTGTGGCATTTGCAGTTGTATTGGAAAAATCAAATAGGAAAATTGGTAAAGTGCAGAGTTGAAATGTCCTTAAAAATTGTTTCTGTAACGGAATAATTGTGGGTTTTTTAAATGTCCCGCTTCATTGTGTCATTGAGTAGATTTTATTGTTAGATTTTAGATAAGCACAAAAGAATTGATTATTTACTGAATAAAACTGTTGAAATTTGTTGGAATTCTTAAAAAATCTTTAATCTTTCCAAAATATTTTTTGTTCATTGCTCATTGTTCATTTTGTTTTTTTTATTGTTTGTTGAGTCCGAGTTCCTTTTCGTACAGTTGACGCATCACTATTTTCTGGAGTTTTCCAACCGGCGTCTTTGGAAAATCATCTTTACTCTGGACAAACTTGATGTACACTGAAATTTTGGAGCGCGAAATCTAAAATTAATTTGAAATGAACAAAATTATTTGAAAAATATCCCTTAATTTGTATTTAATTTTCATGAACATTTCAAATACGGCCCTTCAATTTTCTTAGTGCTTCATGAATAATGAATAATTATACGGATTTTTACCTTTCCCTCGCAAACTGCTTTGACATGATACGTATCCAGGGCAACGCCCTCTTTTGGCAGAATCCACGACGCGACGATTTCTCCAAGTCGCTCATCAAACACTCCAAAAACATGAACTTGCACAATTTCAAGGTTTTGGTAGAGAAAATCCTCAATTTCCTTCGGGTAAATGTTTTCACCTTAGAAAATTGGGACAAAACTTTCCGTAAGAATAAAATAACAAAAAAATGGAGTAAGATAAAATAAAATGAAGCTAAAAAGTACCTCCACGACAGAGCATGTCTTTAAATCGGCCCACAAGAACCAAGTGCTCCGACTCGAGAAAATATCCAGCGTCTCTGTACAAAAATATCGTGTGTAAAAATGTAGAGTAAATTTCCAGCTTTTTTTGAAATTCTGGCTAAATTAGACTTTGTCTATGTTTTTTGTCTCAATTTACCCGGTGTGAAACCAACGGGCGGAATCAACGGCCTCTCTCGTTTTCTCCGGATCCTTCCAGTAGCCGATCATAACGCTGCAGTTTCGGCTACAAACTTCGCCCGTCTCTCCCACAGGAACAATGCGCCCACTGGTGTCAACTATTTTAATCTCCGTATTTTCCTGCGGGTATCCAACAGTAGTGAAGACAAGTTCTCGCACTCTTCAATACGAGTGCGAGTCAAACCCATAGCTTCCGTCAGTCCATATCCTCCCTATGCAAAATAGCCAACAATATTATTGCTGTAATCATTAAACATGCGGCTAAATTCTAGAACCTAGATTCCAGAAATGAGGAGACTTACAAAGATTTTTGGAATTTTGTATCTTTTCTTCACATCCTCCAATAAAGTTCTTGCAGTTGGTGCGCCACCTATTGTCACAGCTTTTAGGGAGCTCAAGTCCAACAGGTCAAATCCAGGAACGTTCATCATGTCCGAAAACATTGTGGGTGGTCCATGAATCCAAGTGCACCTGAAAAAAAAATCAATGTTTTCAGTTTTCATTTTGAACCGATGTAAGGTCAGAAGTCAAAGGTCAACAGTGAACATTGTGCAATATTGCCGTACTTTTCTTCAGCGGCAGCTCTAATTGCTGCTGCGGGGCTGAACATTGGTAAAGGAATGACGACACTTGAGCCATAATGGATTGGATGGAAAATTCCCACTAAGATTCCGTACGAATGGCAAAGTGGCGGCGTGAGACAATGTCTGTCGTACAGATTTACAATTAACAATTACGGTCAAACCAAGACAAGGAAATCAAAAAGTACAATGTAAATATCATGGAACCATTGGGTTTTCTTTGATCTTCGATTTTGTAAAACAAACCTCGGGCACGAAACGCCAACAGCGTCCAACTCGCAGTGATCCGTTAATTTGAGAATGATGAGACAGCATCGCTCCTTTCGGTCGGCCGGTCGTTCCCTGTTTTAACGGTACAAAAAAGCTTTAGACTGGAGCTGAAACATGAATTAAATTGTGTGAAGCATCTATGATTTTGAAAAATTAAGCAATTGAAATGGCAAATCCCAAACGCCAAACACCTCAAAGGAAACTTACGGAAGTGAAAAGGACGTAAAGAATGTCATCAAATTGAACCGAGTCAGCAACTTTTCTCATTTTCTCCATATCTTCATCTTCTTTTCCCACCGTCCGAACATCCGTCCACAAACTAGTTCCACTGTAGTTAAAAACATTTAACGAAAAATTAATTAAAATCTTTAAGCTTTTCCACAAAATGCTAAAATTGAATGTGCGGTTTTTCTTGCTCACTTGAGTTGTTCATTTCCCATGTAAATAATTTTCTCGAGATGTGGAGCCACAATCGAACTTATAATTCGATTAGAATTTTCCTTGTTTTCTTTGGAAATTTTTAAGTCCGGAATGGCGTCATTTAGAATTTTGTAAAAATTTCGGGTTTTGACAGGTTCTCCGAGCACAAGACATTTGACTGACAAATGGTTGAGAGCGTACAGAAGTTCCGGAGCTTCGTAACCTGTGTGCAGTGGCACCTGAAATTATTAATTTAAAATTTAAAATCAGCTTACCAAGTATAAATTTGACCTTTGACCTTTATGATGATTCCCGCTCAATTGTCCCATTTACAACTTTAATTTAATGAAAATGGCTCACAATTATGACGCCGACTTTGGCAGCTCCGAGGAAACTGATTATTAGTCGACCACTATTTGGTCCCCAAATCCCAAATCTGTCACCTTTACTCAGGCCAATTTTCAACAGTCCACTGGCGAACAAATCAACCTAAATTTTTCATGTAAAACATACATGAAAAACGTTTAATTCTAAAAAATAAAATTATGAAAATAAACACTGATTTTGAATTGGTTTTGTTTTTCCTGTCACTTGAAAATCTTTAGTTGGGTTTTTGTTTTTACTTGGTCATTGAGTTCTGCGTATGTGAGTCGGACGTTGTTTGGAATATCGTACAAATATTCAGAGTTTGGCCATTTCCTCGCAGCCTTCTCCACCAGTTGACCCAGGGTCAGTGGGCACAAGGGTGGGCCTGGAACGGTCAAGTAGCTCAGCCCAGCATTAAAAATTCCTACAGAACTTGTTGACTCTGCCATTCTTCTTTTTCTTTGACCCTTGTGCAATTCTGCGTTGTAGAGTTCCAAACTCCAAAATGGAAATGCACAAGTTGATGGCAGCAGATTAATTTTTATGCAACAGACAAAATACAAAGAAAAAGGATGAACGTGAACTTGTCTGAATTCTGGATTCGGAATCGTAAATTGTGCGCCTTCTTGAATGCTTGAATGAGATGAAAAAGTTGTTTGAATGGTGAAAACGTGTTTGCGTCTCAATTCCACGCCTTTGATTTACGTGTGAGGTTGAATATTGCTTGTTGAGTGTTGACTCGCATGCTCAATGCTCATGTTCACAGTTTGAAGAAAAAACATTCCTGTTTTTGTTCATGCAGATCAAGTTTCGTTTTACAGTGATTTCAGCTCTATTTATTCGCAGTTTCCTCTAATCTCTAATCTTTTGGCTTCAGCGTTGACTCTGGTACAGGAAATTTGCATAAATTGCACCTGCTTCTCGAACGTCAAAAGGTAGTGTAAAAAAAGTTATTGTTTGGTAGTGCAGTCGTCAAACGAGTTTGGGCTTTTGCACTCGACCCTCGACACTCGACCACCATCGATCAACAACCGACACTCATCTGTTTCTGTTGCTATCATTCGGCATTCGTCAGCGATTGATGATTGTAATTTCTTGACTGCGTTGTATTTTGTATTTTGTATCTCAAAATATATTGAAAGGACGAGTTAAATTCCCTCTACATTTTCACACATAGGAATATTTATCAATAACATAATATTTTTTGAATTTCAATGCCAATCGAAAATCAAACCAATGAAATGAAATGAGATGAGATGAAAAATATATTTTGAGCTTTGTTTCGAGTTTCGAATCAAGCTTTTTAAAAATCCGTGAGCAGTAATTTGTCGAGTTGATGTATCACTTCAGCGCCGTTTTGAAAAATTATGGATATTTTGCGTGGTCTACAGTAGCAGAACAAATAACCTTCTTCATAAAAATTATCGGTAATCCAAAATCCATAAACACTCAAAGCTCAAAGCTCAAAACAAAAGTATCTAATTTGGCTGAAATTTGAACAAATTCCACTAAAACTGGACATCCGGCAAGTGCACAGTGCACAATCCGGATTTTAATAAAACCTATATCAATCCAAATGGCAGAAAATTTCCGTTCAGAGTGATCAAAAATTCATTTTTTTCATCTCTTAAAAAACTCATGAACCTTTGGTTTTATTCTTACAGCTAATTACAAACTCGAAACTACAAATACAGAGAACATGCTCTTTTATATTTTACACATATTTAAAACATTAGGGATTACAAAAATAAAAACATGTAAAAGCATATAAATATTTACAAAAATGTGTTTGTGCTAAACGGAAAATAATTCAGCATACCGCTCCATTTACAAAGAAAGAGCAAACGGCGTTCAAATCTTACACATTACACATGGAACCAAAAAAGTTGGGGGGGTTTTTTTGAGTTTTGAATTTTGAATGTAATTACTGAAATGAACCCTAATTTTGAAGCAACATTTGCAATTAGTTGTTAGTTACCGGAATATTTTTTCAAAATGGTCTCATTTCATTGAAAGATAAAAAGTTGTCGTTGTCCACCGCAAGACCAAAACCCAAATTCCAAACAACAACGCCAAACCAAGCCAAAGCCAAAGGACGCCAATTAAAATTTTTGAGCTGTTAAAAGTGTTCAATAGTCGATGGTGAATTCAAGGTCTGCAAAAGGCTCCAAAGGCTTAAATATATTTTCCATTCCTATAAAAAAACCAAAATGTATTAAAAATCACTTTTAAATTTAAAAAAAAATAACAATAATTTTTATATTCCAGGTGAAAAAAGGTGAGTGAAACTTACGTTGATTTTTAGCAGTGAGAAAAGAAGTTGTTTGGTCGAATCTGGGAAAAATTTCTGTTTTGACAAAGACTTTGAGCTGTTGTTCTTGTTTCATCCGCCGGAAAGCGTAGGCGCCACTCACAACTGTCAAAACATTTTGAGGCAACTCCTCAGTCGATGAACTCCAAAATGTAATGTGAAGCTCCTCAAGATCTGCAAGATTCAAGATTCAACATAAAATTAAAATAAATGGGCAAAAAATTTGCAATTCAAATTTTAAAACATGATTTTGACTTTTGAGTTTTTTGACATGCATTTTAGGTCCAAAATTGAGCTGTTGATCCGAATTTCCTGGACAATTTCCTCATCTAGAATTTCCGGATACATGGACAAAAGTTGGAGGCAGGCCTCTTCCGGAAACCCCGTGAATGCAGCATCCAGTCCGGGAAAAACCAATGCCGGAGAAAGTTGATCAAGAGGAACATCCGTGATTTTTAAGTAGATCTTCAAAGTCAACTTTTTTAATCTCAAGCCACTTCCGGTTCCGGTTCTTCCGAGTTGCCAAATTAGTGGAAGAACCGGAACTAGATTCTCATTGGTCACGTGGAGTTGCTGAACATTACAAAAGAGGGAGGGGAGATTGAGCCAGAAATCCTTGGTCACGGCGTTCCGGACAAAAAGGCGGGTGATTTGAGGTATGACTCCAGTTTCATTTTCAATTTGATTTTTCCTGCTCATTTCACCATTAGCATCCGCGGGATTGGCGTCGACATCGTTATCGTTTGGTGGTGCGGTGTTCAGAATGAGGCCTCTGGTTTCATGTTGCCCCGTTATCAAAAGTTGCTGGGCGTTTGGGAAAATCCGATTGAACTCCGTGACATCGGAGGCAAGTGGCCATTTCTGACTGCCTTTGCAGGACAACCCGACATACCTCACGTTTTCCAGTGTTGAAATCCCGCTCTGTTTCAGCAATTTAATGACCTCAGCTCCTCCTGCTTCAATAATGTAAAGGCTCTCAAGGGATTTTTTGGACGAGTCGAGAAGAGCGGAGGCAACAGGCAGGAAATTTTCAAAGGAAATGAATCCGAGTCCTTCTCTTTCATCCGCAACCGCAACTGCTCCTCCTAGTCCTTCTTGGGACTCGCTAAAGTCCACCAAATCCAGATGCAGACACAGATCATCCAGACGAGACTGATTGTGAGCCATTTTTTTCAAACTGACCAAGTTTTTCATCTCGGGCCGAACTGTGACTTGACGAACTAGGTGAGATTTGGAGACGGAGGTCAGATAATCAAAATTAAAGTTGTGTCTCAGCCCAAAGAGTGGGCTCTTGACGTGAACTCGCTGGAGAGCTGGAGATGAGCAAACAATGTCCATCAGGATGATCCCGTGCACTTTGTCCACGTTAAAAAGGTCAATCAGTAGAACTTTTAGACGTGTCAGGGAAAAACGGGGCAAATTTGAAATGGGCGTTCCAGCTTCATTTCCATTGTTAGAGTTGTTGCTGTTAATGTTGAGAATGTGAGTTGGGTTCGAATTCTCAGCGAGGACGTTTCTTTGCATTGCATAAGGGATTTGAACAATGTACAAATATTCTATATTTGGACAAAAGTTCATGAGTAAATTCGTCAGACTTGACGCATTCACAGAACGTCGGCGGTCAAAACAGCAAAAATCCAGTCTCAACCCCCGAATTTCCGCGCCCTGGATCCGGAAGAACTGTTTGATTTGATAGGGATTTAACTCGAGATCTCTGAACACAAAATTTTTACAGGGAAATTCAGAGCGAGCCGCCGGGTCAAGCTGACTCAGGTAGTCGTTGAAAGAATCCAGAGTTTTTATCTCGCCACGGAAAACACCGTCAAAATCCTTGATGAACGTTCCCGTTTCATCACAGTAGCGAAATCTGATACGGAGAACACTCGAATAGAAGTCCTCATCCCGCGCTTTCCGCAAGAGGTCGGTGCACAAAGAGAGCCAAAGTTTGTTGACGAGGCGACTCGTCAAAGTAGAGGACCAGTTCAAAAAGGTAATGATCTTTTTTATCACCTGCAAAAAATCCAATTAGAAAGCAGAAAACAGAATCAGAAACAAAATTCAGCCAGTTTTAATTCGTAAAGAAAATAAAATTGTAAGTCAAAAAAAAAAGCTCTTGGAATTTTGAATTTGGAGCGAAACATGAAATAAAACTTTTGCCAAAGTTTGCTTTTATTATTCAACTTACGAGTGGATTTCTCATGGCTTTTGACACTGAAGTATCCCCGGTGCACTCCGTTTTCATTTCAATTTCCAGCAAGCTCAGATTTTTCAAAGTGGTTTCAGTGACTTGATTCTCATTCTCATTTTCAATCTGTGGGGAAAAAGAGATATATTTACATGGTATAAATAAATTGGTAAATTTCTCCTTCCGACAACTTGATAAATACGGATAATCTGTGTAAATGTGGTAAATATCACAAGTAGAGACAAAAACAATGTTGTCGAATTACCTGATTTTTCGTAGAAATCTCAGAGTCCGAAACCAGATTTGAATTTGGATTTTGGATTGTTTCCTCATCTTTTTCTTGTTTTTCCATGTTGACGGCTGGACTGTTTTGGAGGACTGGTTTGTAAAAATATCAAAGTTTAAATGGGTAATAAAAATAAACTGGGAGGAATAACAAAAGTAATTTTCTCCCTCCACTTTTGACTTTTGGCTTTGTTCTGTTTGTTGTTTGTTGTACTACATTCAAAATAGATTTAAATACACTGTCCGTTGTCCTTAGTCATTGCCTCTAAATCCCACTCATTCTACATTCTACATTCTACGTGCACCATTTCAATTTCCCTTGAGACGAGGAAAACAATTTAAGACTTCAAGCCGTAAGCTTCAAGCCATATCCCAAGTGGAAGTCAAATTCAAAGTAAAACTCTGTTTTGTGGAATAATTTCAAATGCACAACCCAAAATAAATGTGTCTATTTATTCCATCCAGTTGATCCGCATCTCATTTTTACCTGTTTTTCCAGGAGCACATTCTTACATGCAACATTTGTGTAATGTACGATTCGCATGTTGTATTGTTCTGAACAATTTGTTCATTCAACATGTCCGGGACCCGGACTCCGGGAAAATCAGATGCATCCTCCACTTTTACCCTACAATTAAAACTATTTTCATCTAGAACAGCAGCTAGGTGTTCTAGATGAACGGCGTCAAAGTGACACGAAATGACAAGCGGCGTTGGATTATGACAAAATTATGAAACGTCACTAACTTTGTTCCAAAAAAAAATATGCCTTGCGGGAAAGAAATTCAATGTGAATTCCTATTCCATTTTAGGTTTCATTTTTCTTTAGTAACGAAATCCTATAGCAACAGAATTTTGTTATGAGTAACTAATGTCTGTGTTTGCTGAAACTCTCGAAAACGTTTTCGATCATTTCTCAGTCAATTACCAATGTTTCTGCATGAAATAAAAAGGAATTAGTAAATTCAGACCACCTCCAACAACTTTTACTTCCAAAA